>JAHREE010150495.1:0-20228 GCA_033628505.1 Tringa tobata
CCACCGGGGCCTTGCCCGTCGGGGAAGGGCGGTGTTTGTCTACCTTCCTATGGCGGTGTTTGTCTGCTCTCCTATGCCGAGCTCCCCGCCGCTGCGCTGGGCCCGGCCCGTCGCTGCCCCCGGAACAATAGAGCTGGGCCGCGGGGGTCTCCCCAGGAAAGGTCCTTCCGCACAGCGCTGCGGGAGTGGGGGGGGGGGGGCGCAGGCCTTTCCCGAGATGCGTGTTTTTTGAGGCCTTTGTGGGAGCCTCCGCTCCGGAGAGGTTTGAAGAGGCCCGAAGTGGTACCTCCCGGGGAGGAGAGCGTATTGTCTGTGACATGTGGTGCTTCTGCAGCTTCTTCTCAAAGCCTGAAGAGGCTTTGGGGCAGCTGGTGGCTGAAGGTGGCCTGAGCGCTGGCCTCTGGGGAGGCGCTGGGTTGGGGTGGTGAAATGCTGCTCTGGGTGGTCGGTGGATATGGTTTTTAAGATGAGCAGGCTGCCCTGGGAGCAATTAATGTGACAAAACAGGCGGCTGAAGAGACTGGCAGTTATTGCGAAAGTAGCTCTCTGCATGTGTAAAGCCTGAGTCAGTTCTAAGAAGTATTAGAGTGGATGTTAGAAGTACTTCTAGCTGTGAGTGTATAATAAGGTAAATTAAATGATAGATATGTTATTAGTCTCCAGGTATATATAGATTAATAAATATGGAAATAACTAATTGCTTTCCTTAATACAACTGAACTGTCTTTCCTGTAAGTAGAGGGATTATTTTAGTAGTAAAACAGCTTAAAAAAGCTTTCTTTGTCTGAAGTAAGATAGGTAAACTCGACATCAAAATGAGTACGTCTTACCCAGTAACTCCAAACCCTTTGAGTCAAAGCTGGAATTCTCAGTATTATCTCCCCAAAAAATAAAAATATTTGCTGATAAGCAGAGCTGTTGTGATATGTATGTATGAGTGTTTTTTAATACATAAACTGAGGACACATGACAGAACAAAGTCCTCCCAACTGTAAGCAAGCTGTTCTTTGTTTGACAGTTGCCAATAGGGAAGCTTTAAAGCTTCCAGTTCTTATGACTGGCTGGCCAGCTCTGGCCTGTGCCTAGCACTTTGTGTTCCGGTATGGGAACTGGGGCTGGGAGAAGTCAAGAACTCTCATTTTGTGGGAGCGATATGTAACCAGCTGTGCTGCAGTGCTTGGCTGGCTGTATTTTAAAGGCTTACTTGTGGCTATACCATGTTCACAGGCTGCGGTGGTACCAGTAGTGTGTGATAGAAGCAGCAGCCTTGCTGTGCTTCCAGTAGAGTCAAGCTGCTGGAGCCAATGTACCCTGCTCTCTCAGTAGCTGTATTTGAGGTTAAAGTGGGTGGAGTCATTTGAATATTCCTTGTTAAATAATCAGGGCTTCGTCGCTGTACTTATTCAGGAAGAACAAGTATACTTGTCTCTTTTTTTTTTTTTTTCCCTCCCCCCTTGTGACTTCCAACAGCTGACTGAACACATGACTTGCCCTCCATGAACTAATGAGTAGGCCCACCATGCCTGGCCTGAGTCCTCAGAATCCAAAGCAGCTCTAATACTGTTACTTTCAAGTGCTGCCCCCCCCCACTTTTTTTTTCCTTGTGCTATTATGTTAATGCTCTACTTCTGGTGTAGAAAAACTCTAAGATGGGGTTGATCAGAACCCTCAGCATGGAAATCTTTTAAAATCCAATGGCAGTTTCTTGCTCTTCTAGCCTGCAGTGAGAAATATAACTGATAAGATGGAAGGAAGTAGCTATGTAAAACTTTCCTCTTCCCTGTAGTGTCATGCAGAGATCTGTGTTCTCAAATACTCCACTGGTAGTTCAACATGGCACATTAAGAGTTGTAACTTAAAAGGCAAAGGTGCCAAGTTAAGAATTTAAATAGACTTGCAGTGACTACACTGGACTCATCTTTGCCCTCCTACCAAAGCCAGTGAAGCAAACTCTATGCTGAGAAGCACAGACATGTTACAACATTGATGAATCCTTAACTGAAAGTGGAAAATGTACGAGCTCTACTATAGGCTTTCCTCTGAAATCACCTAAGGAAGATACCGCTTTGCTTGGTTTACTACCCAAAATGAATGTCTGTAGGCAAGAGGCCTACCAGATTCAACTTCTGCAGCAACTTCTTAAAGCTCCCGTTTTAAGACTCTTGTGTTGGAAGGCCATGTGAATTACCTGTTGGAGCAAATCTCTGGCAAAGCTCGTCCTTGAGGAAACATGACAATTACAATCAAACCATCTGTGCAAAACTATAAATGGCTTTGTCTCTAACATGTATGGGATCTTGGTCTGACTTCTCTGTGAAAATAAGACTAGTTTATGCAGAACTAAACAGTTGGCTGTAAACAAAATTGTTTGTGCTTCATTAGGGTGCATTTTTAAATGCTGCATTGTGAGATAGGTGTCTGGCAAGTCCAGGTTTAGGAATAAGGGCTATGGAATAGGGCACTTGTATGTTTGCATTATCTAAAACTGGTAGATGTGTGGGCTCAGATACTTACTGGTAGCTGTCCCTGCTGTTACAATCATAGAACCATAGAATGGTTAGAGATGGAAGGGACCTTAAAGATCATCAAGTTCCAACCCACCTGCCATGAACAGGGACACCTCCCACTAGACCAGGTTGCTCAAAGCCCCATCCAGCCTGGTCTTGAACACTTCCAGGGATGGGGCATCCACAGCTTCCCTGGGCAACCTGTATAATATAGCAACTTCTTCAGTAACTGAAATAAACTGAGCGTTTGATAAACAAATAGAGAACCCTCACCTTGCATGCTGCCATTGTTCCCTAGTGTCTTCTGGCCTTCTCAGATGTGACCTGAACTGCTCTTTGGCCCTTGTTACTAGGGTCTGATGGACCTAAGATTCCCTTGCAGAACTGTAAAGTAATTTAAAGCATGTGGCCTTGGTGGAAGGGAATCCAGGTAAGACCTTGCCTAAATGCTGAACTTGGCTGGACATTAGCATGCTTGCGTGCTGTTTGTCTGACAGCAATCCTGCATCCTTCAGATGCTGAAGTACTTCATCCTTGCACAGCATTGTTTTGATAATTGCAGTTTAATTGCCTGATGAGTTGGAGTTCAGTTAGCTTCCCCCTGGAGCTTCCTAAAATGATCTCTTGTAGTTGCAGCATAACAGTCTGCCTTCAGACATAGTTAAGTTGTGACATTAGACTGTGAGGATAAAAGGGTCACTTTGTGAAGTGACAATCCAAACATGGGCTGTGCATCTCAAAACTCCCATTAGGTATGGATAATTAATTGAATGACAATAGTTAATATACCCTTTTCAGTTCTGCGGTTAGCTGCTCTGTTGAAGATCGTATTTCCCTGTAAGTGCACCTTGAATAAAACTTCCAAATGAGTGCCCAAGGTCAGTGACTCCACATGTGCTGCTCAGAAATAGCTGGCAGTGAAGGGATACCCCTCTATCACGTGCTTGCTTGCTGGCTTCCAGCATGCTTGTTGCTTTTTGTGCTCTGTTCGTGAGGATGCAGCGTGGAACTCGGTGTGCTGCTGCATTTTCTGCTCGGTGGAGATCTGCCGTGGTGATGTCATTGTTGCTGTTAGCGCTGTTCCTGTGAGAGGGACTGCTCCTCCTCTCTGGTTCCAGCAATGAGCTCTCCGTCCATGGGGGAAGCTGTGTCAACACTGCTGTTGCTAACTCATGGTCAGTAACAAGGAGGGAAGCAAGCTTGCCAAGGCCACTGGAGCTTGTTGATTTGCAGCTGATCTCAAATAGCCTTGACTTCTCTTGCCAGGGAACCTTTTCCTGGGGCCATGGCTGTTTTCACAGGGCAGTGAAACTTCAGGAGTGCTGCACTGCCTTTGAGATGGGATTAAAGTGTAAACTTGTGGCACAGATTCCTATTTGTATAACTTAAAGGCGCTTGATCTATTGAGTGATTTGCTCTTGCCTCTCCATAAGTACTTAAAATGCCAGTTAAAGCTGACTAATTGTTTCTAACTGTATTTGTCTCAGTTTCAAGCAGAAGTTCCTAAATGAAATTGAGTAGATCTTTATATTGACAGTTAAGAAAAGAGTGTTTTTCTGGCATCTGCCTTGTATCACTGCATACTGTAACTTTGGTCACTTGGCAGATAAGCTGGACTAGTGAAGTGGTGGACAGAAGTGAAGGCAGGCAGCTGGAGCTGCCCTCAGAGGCTGCCTCTCTGGAGTACCTGGACCTCGGTTGCTGGGGCTACCAGTTTATCTAATGAGCCTGTGCTGAACCCTTGATCTCTCTCCAGCTGGGAAGCAGCATCCTCTTGAAAGTAACCTGCTTGGTGCTTGTCTCTCAAGTAGGCTGAGTCACTTGGCTCTGTAGCTCTCTTCCTCTCGCCTCCCAGACATGGATAATGGTGTCTGAAGTCCAGACTGGCACAGTGGTAACAGTGTCCCAAGCCTGAGCAGTGAGGTGGTTGTTAACTGAGGCATGCCTAGGCCTGATCTCCTGCCTATCTGCCCCTAACAAAAGATGCAGTTTACCAGCACTGCTCTCTTAGTCTCACCATATAAGTCACTTCAGTGAGGTTTTTTTTCAGTCCTTTGTAGAGCTTCATCAAGAGAATAGCTGAGCTGCTTAAGTATTGATGCAGGATCTGTGCAAGAGGTATGAAGGTATGAAGTATGAGTCTGAAACAGTCTCCACTGTAGGAATTCCTTGTTAGGCACTGACTCAGCTGTCATGGCAAGCTACCTGTTACACTCCCATTCTGAACTGGTGCTGAAATACTTGTCCTTCCTGCTCTGCAAACTGCATTAGCATGGAAAGAGGTATTGAGTGTGTGGATCAGTTCTGCTTGCAGATCAAGGTTTAGTTCTTGGACTGCAACCTGTCCCTAGAGGAAGCCTCTTCTCTTCTCTTCTTCTATTCCAGGAGAACAGGATCTCCTGGAATAGATGTACAGGAGTAAGGTGTTGGGTTTTTTTGCCGTTAGCATTGGTCTTGTACTTCTCCATGTCTACTTGTCTGATGGTATGGTCTCCCATCAGTATTTGTCCTATCTCTTCTATCAAGCTTCTGGTGCTGAAGGAGAGACAGTGTGCACTCTCAGATCTGAATCTCAGGTGTAAGCTACAGGTTCTGGCAGGCCTCCTGAGGGCCATCATTTGACTTGAAGGCCTGAACCTTGGTCAAAGTCTCCCTTCGCTCGTTTCCTGCCCAGCCTCTAGGAACTGGTGGAAGCTAGCAGCCAGGAGCAGATAAACAAGGCTTGTTTACCTCTGACAAGGTCTAATATCTGTGCTTTGCTTACCACTGCAAAGGTTATCTAAAACCCTCTATTTGTGTTTCTAAAACTGAAAGCATGACAGGAATGTGTGAAACCTTATGCAGCTGTAGACAAAACTAGAAATTAATCTGAGTACTTGAAAAACACTGTCAGATACAGTAAAGGTCTAACAACTTCACTGTTTCTTAGTGGCCTGGCTAACTTTCAGTATTTTGAATTTATCTGCCATATCTTCTGGGTATGAAGATTGACACCCAGCTGCCTCTGGTACTGTGTTTCATTTATAGAAAGTAATGGATGGTCTGCCATAAGAACCATGCTGAGCTATTGGTATTCCTGTAGGGGTTGCTGAAACTGTTGGGTGGCTGCGTGCCAGAAGGCTGACAGACACGACTGTATGACCCAGGCTGTATGGGCACTATAGCTGTGCTGCAGTTAGTAGTACAAGATCTATCTTGCTTGATTTGGCAGCTCTCCACCAAGGAGACCATTCTGGTAGAGGCATGGCAACATGGAAGCTATACTGGTACAGCTGAAATGCTTTGCGTGGGCAAGGCCCTTAGTCAAGACACATGGCTTGTTGCCTAGTGTCTCCCAGCAGCCAGCAATGTGCTCAACTCTCCTCCCACATCCTGAGATTGTCTCCCCCAGGGCAGAATAGGGGAAGTTGAGCTTGCTCTGATAAAGGGGGAGGGGTGTTAAAGCAAGCATGCCTGTTCTTGTAACAGCTTGATCCTCAGGGAAAATAAACTGGGAATTACCTGAAATCCCATAGGATTTACAGGGCAGCTGCTTCCTCCTGAGAGGTAAGGGCACAGCAATACTAATTCTTGAATGATAACATAACTTGAGCCTCTAAAAGAAGGGTGGCTGAAAATGTTCAGCCTTCTAGGACTCTGTATCTGTCTGCCCATCCCTGGGAGAAAGATACCCTGTGGTGTAAGGGCCCTTCAGCTGTTGGAGGAACTGGAGGACTAAGAAACTTCATAGCTGGAAACATCCAGCTTTCAGTGAAGCTTCTGGGTATGGCTTTCTCACAGAGCTGTCTTCCTATAACCCAAAGACATCGGCAGCCCTGGCTTTCTGTCTGGGGGTCCTGGTCTAGGTACTGTGTGGCATGAATTCTAACAGGGCCTTCCTGTGCTGCTGTCCTGAGCACAGCTGCAGTCTCCAGATACCTGCTACCTGATGAGATGATGGTGATCATCCTCAGGTTGCTGAGGAGCAAATTGATCCATCCAGGCTGGCTGTCCAGCATAGCTGGCTGTGTTGCTGGGGATGCTTTCTGCACTCCCTTCCCTCCCTCCTCTTGGCTCAGGGTGTTTATCACCTGGAAGAGCCTACACGTGCTGCTGTAATCTTAGGAGAAGCAGCAGTCAAGGCAAAATTGTGTTCCCATAGACAGGAAGAAATGACCAGCAGATCTTTCCCACTGCTCCTAAGCACACTGGTGGTAGTCTGACTAAACATGCTGAGACACATCTGCCTTGGTACTGTAAGCAAATGCATTTCTGTGCTTGTTTTGTTCCCACTTTCAAACCATGTAATCAAATCAACATGATATCTCCTCAAGATAAGGTGGCTGCCGTGATATCTAAACCCATAGAGATCTGTTTCTAAGCTTTGTACCTTCCAGGATGTGGGGGTGGGGGCTAGTCCTATGCAGTTTGGACTTTTCTAAGATAGAGTCACAACTCATAATGGCAGCTTTAGAGCAAGGAACTTGTTCAGTTCCACATCTAGTATTTAAACACTGTGCAGGCATATAACAACTCTGATCTGGAGAAATGCCGGGAGGTGTAACAGGGCTGTGAATCAGTGAGGCTTGGACTGGAGAACTTGGCTTTGAGAGCTTGGGCTTTGAGCCTGACTGATCATGTGCATCAGTGCCTCTCAGGAATGCAGTGCTCTCCAAATCACAGCCCTAACGGAGCAGCAGCTGAGCTGAGACCTCGGGCAGGGCAGACCCCTTCTCATGTGCAGGTCCTGTGATTCCACTGCAGACATGGTTCCTACCAATGGCATTGCCTCTGCCTTTCCTGTGTCATCTGGACTCTCTGGAAAACTGGCCATTGCCATATCCTCTTCCAAGGAGCTCTTTGAGCCCTTGCCCACATCAGGGATGCATGCTGGAGCCTCCAGTTGGGGACTGAGGGTATGTCTGGGAACTACCTGAAATTCTGTAGGACTGCAACTGAAAGGAACGTCTTCCCCAACACTGGCTCTGGTGCTTCCTTGATCACACCGAGCCTATTCTCCTCACAACTGCTCCAAAGCTTTTGCTTTCCAGCTGGGTTTCGTACATGTTTTCCCCAAGCTGCGTGTTGCTCTGTCATTCTCTCCCTTTAGCCCTGAGCTGTCTTAAGAGCATGTTATCCAAAAACAGGACAGTGCAGTGTATGTGTGGGGCTGGTGTCAGATCATCAGGTAGCCAGCTCACAGACCCAATCAGTTGGCTGTTAGCACCACGTTGCACCAGTTTGGTGCTTGCATTGAAGCAGTCAATGAACTGAACTCAACGCCATGAGGCTGAGCTGTAGCTTGCTGCTGCTGGCTGGTTCCTGGGCCCCACTTGGTCCTAGAGCAGCTCCTCCAGCACTGGAGGCTGCAACTCCACCCTCAAAATGAGGTGGAAACTTACTGCAGACAGCTGTAGTCTAAAAAGCCAATTCCTCTGGGATACTGAAACATGTTTTAAGATTCTATTTTGATCTGAGCCATGTCAGCGTGCTAGCAAGCATCTCAGCATTCAGCTGTTCTTCAAGAAGGGAAAGCTTTTGGCTTAGGACTCTCAGGTGGGGGTGGGAGATACTGGGCAGTGTACCTACACCTGACAACTTGCAATATAATGTTTTACACAAGGTATCAAAAATTAATTTGTAGCTGAGGCTCCCAGCTCCCTGAACAGAGGTAATTCCTGCCTCACAGGGCTGGCTGGGAAAGGCACCAACTGGACAGAAGCCTGCTCTTGGTGAAGCTGCAGTGAGTAGCAGGCAGCCTATCTGCTCTCCATAGGAGGGAACGATGAGCTGTGCTTGAGCTCTTGGCCGGGTACCAGCAGGAGGGAATATGTTGGTTAGAACTGCAACATAAATGTGTGGGGAGGAAGGAGGTGGAAAGCAGTTTTGAGATGCTACTGATACAGCAGCAGCTTCTGTGAAGCTGTCACAGGAATATCTTGCCAGCTGCTTTTTGGTGTGGGCTTCACTTTAACTGACTGCCTCTCTGTGGTGTATCAGTGAGGCCTGAAAGCACATCTAAGGTGCCTTTGACTGTATGGACTGTAGGAGCCCATTGCCCTAAAAAGCAACCCATTTACAGAAAGCAGTTCTTGCAAGTTGTCAACCTGAATGGCAAGGTGCTCCTAATTGGCTTTTTTAGGTGCGAAGCCAGCACGTGTCCCCACTAAATGTGAGACTTTCCTAGATGGCACCTTTGAGCCAGCTGGGGAAGCTGACCTACTACTAGACCTGTCATAGGAGTGGAAGAGGGTACTGGCCTGCTTGTGCAGCCCTTGTCAATGCAAGACTCAACTTGCCGTTAAAACTTAACATGCTTTGTAGCAGTCCTCAGTGCAAGGATGCCAGGCACTTGTTCCACTTGTAGAGCACTCAGGTTTGGTAAGGAAAATATGCAGCAGCAGTCAAAAATCAAAGGTAGGCTTATTTCTAGTTTCTTCCTTCAAGGCAGCTCAGCACTTCATAAGCCACGTTTGTATGAAAGTAACAGCCCCTGATGATTGTCCTCTGGCTACTTACTGCTCAGCTTTTTCCCAACTGAAAGGATGGGGCTTCTGCTCTGCTCATGGGCTGTTGTGTCACTCTCAGGAGAATGCCAGTGAGATATGTTAAAGGTTGATATCCACTGGTCTCAGGTAGGCACGTGTATTGTATTGCTCAGGCTGTTGCTTGTAGCTTAGCATTAGCAGACACCTCGTTAGCAAGGTCTCTGTGACCAGGTAGTTGGAACCAAGCTGCTGTTGTTAAATTGTATTGGTAAAACTTGTTCAGCTCCACCTTGAGCTCCTGCTGCAACTGCAGATAGAGGCTTCAGCACAAAGAGTGCCTGGAACCCTTGGGCACTCTGCAAGGGGGAACTGTGATCCTGGTCAACTCTCTGCCCTTCCTCAGGATGAGGCCTTGCATTTTCAGGGTAGCTGAACTGAAACAAATTCATGTGTCTACTCAAAGCCTCAGCTAAACTTGGCTTGATAAATCATAGCAGGGTACAGCATGACCATGGGGCAAGTGATATGTGCCAATCTGTTGGTGTGCTTGATCCTGTAAGAACAGGATAAACATCCAGAGAGCATCTCATTTCAGTGGCTGAAGGTCTAAGCAGACATAACCCTCTGAAGTCCCAAACATGCTAGGGAACTTGCTACTTCTGGGAAGGAACTGGTTCAATTTGAGCTGGTCCTGAATCATTCTTCCAGCTTCAGTTTCCTTGAAGAAATGCAGAACCATTGGGGGGGGAGGATAAAAATAGCTCTTTGCTGTAGTACAGAGTCTTAATGCTTTGCAGCCTCCCCCATGTGAGAGAACAGCGAGCAGAGGTGGTGTTTCCGTGTCAAAGCACAGTTAGTTGCATTTCAGGATACTTTTTCTGTATTCCAGGGCAGAATCATGGAGTCAAGGTTCTTCCAGCGTTCAAGTGTGGCTTTTTTTCCGCTCAGTCTCATCACTGGTGAGCCCATTGCAGTGTGGTATTCCCTATTGCAGTACTGCTGTGTCCAAATTGAGCCTCTCATGGTTGGATGTTTTTGCTAAAGGTCCTGTGACAGAGTGGAGAAGTGAACGCTCCGCTTAGCAGCCACAACACCCAGCACAAACTTGCAGTGCTTCAGGTTCAAATGTGCCTTTATGTGGAGCACCTACTTACTCTGGTGCTACCTGCTGGGACAAGGAAGCAGAACCAGGTATTTTTAAGTGCTGTGGTGAGTTTAGCTCTGCTTGATGCTTGTTTTCCTACCATCTTGTGCCTTGTCGGCCTAGTGTTAAATATCCCTGGCAAAGGATACAAGGTGAGAGGGGTGGTCCAACAGTCTTGCTTCAGCTGGTTTTAGTGGAACGTGTGGATGGCAAGGTGGTAGATGTAGGAGCAGAGAACTCCTGGTCAAGTGTCCCCAGTTCTTCTAGCCTCTGCATAAGCATGCTCTGGTTCTTGGTTAGGATTGTTACTTGAACAGTTTAATAGCAAAGTTGCAACAGTAAGGACTACTCCAGCAGCTTGTCAGCAGGTTCAAAGCTGATATGGGGATGCTGCTGCTTAGGGAGCTGTTGTCTTCCATGGAGGTGAGATTTCCCACCCCCAAGGCTAGCTACATTTGTATTAGAACTATCCATGAGCAACTTAACAGGGTATTTCTCTCACAAGGGCTGCTTCAGTTAAAGGATAGCTAATCTAAGAGATCTGGCGGGCTGTCAATGTGAGCTCCTACTGTTCTTTGCTTGTACCAACCAATGCTTGCATTGTGACTTGATGCATGTGAACATCTCTAAGGAATCCTTAACCACCCATTTCTGCTTTAAGTTAAAGCAGCTGTCTTCATCTAGCAAGTGAAAGGACAGTTGTAATGTACCCTGAAGCGACAAGGGAAGCCTAATTAGATTTGGCATAGGTATTATTTGCTCTTGTGTCTGAGGAGCTGTAGTGCTGTGGAACTTCATAGGGACAGTTTTTTGACTCTTCCTTTCAGATGAGCTAGCCAGTAACACTTGCAGGTCAGATGCTAGGGATTCTCCTGTGTTATCACCTTACTATTGTGGGAAAGAACATGATATAGCAGGGTTAATCTCATGAGGGTCAACATATTGTTGATGACTTGTTTGCTTAGAGGAATGGGTATTAAAAATTGAGTGGAAGGAATTGTCTCCTGTATTGGAGACAGCTGTGTCATTGCTTTGGCACCAGTTAGCCAGGAGAAGGAATGATGCTGACTGGTCTCCTGATGGACAGGAAGCTTCTGATGGCTCCTGAGCAGGGCTAGCTGGGTGTGTTGGTAGGCTGTTTTCTGAGCAGTCATGCAGGTGACCTCGCTCCAAGAGATTTTACACAGTGTAAAAACAGAACCGATGTCTTAGATCAAATCTTAACAAACAGGTTTTTCTTCATGGTATCTCTGAGAAAGGAAGTGTTTGTTCAGAAATGCTTCTGGGACTGGATGTGAACCCTGTGTGAGCTTGCACACTGCCATCTTAAGGGCTTATGTGACTCTTGCAGGATGCTGCTCTAGAGTAATTATGCCAAATATCGTAGAGAGACAAGCTGTATATGTAGTACAAAATAGTCTTAGTCTTGGATACCACTGACTCAGCACTATCACAGTTTTGATCTCAACTCAAGCTGAGCTTGCTCTTTGCAAGAGCACGGGGGAAACCCTGCACAGCCTACATCTCAGCTCAGTAATCCAGTGTTTCTTGCAGGTGTGACTGGAGAAACCCCTCAGGTGAGCTAACTGCTCCTTCAGGTATTCAAACCTGCTTCATCTGTGAGCTAAAGCTATATTCTTCTTTGTCTCCTTTAGTTGGTTTTGTAGTAGCAAGACTCACCAGAAATGAGATCTATGTAGCTTAGAGCATGTATGTGGGCACCATTTGTGGGACACAAAGCAGTAATGAACATACTCAATGCCAGGTAATGTGAGAAACAGCTTCTGTTAACATAGGAATAATCATAAGCTGCCTCTGACTTCAGGCAAGCAAGTCTTTGAGTCCTGAACCTGGCCCAGGGTTGGCTGCACCTTGTTCCACTGACACAGCAAATGGCGTGCTGTAACCAGGATCAACTGAGGTATTTCTGAGCTTACTTGAACTGCAGTGTGTGGAAGCATCCTCTGCCATGAAGATGTTGTATTTGCTGTTGACTTAGCATGAGCTGAAGTCACCAAAATCCTTTGCATGGTGTTACAGAGACTGTGGTAAGGCTTCGCTTAGAGGACCTTCAGAGAGCACTGGTATCTTTCACTTCCAGTACCTCAGCTTGTTAAAATCACTGTGGCTGGAAGCAAACATTGGAGGAGGTATGGTATCCCCTCCTTGGAGTAGTTTGACCCTTTGGGTTGCTTCATAAGAAACCCCAGATAAGATAATGGGGGTGTCTTTAATCCATCTAGATTGAAGGTCTTGCTAGGACCAGTCAGACCTCTGTTGAGCAGAAATAGCCGCTTTAAGCGGGAGCTGCTGTTAGAGTCCTGCTCAGCCATGCAGAATGTGGTAAGGATAAAGGAAAAGGCAAAGGTGGTGCTATAAAGAGCAATTTGATGCTACTTAAACTTAGAGGAGTTTCCTTCTACAGGAAGGCTCCAGGAGATGAGACACTGGTAATTCCTCCAAGACCTGGAGATGTGGTTTCCTCTCTGAAGGCAAGGTCTCTTCTTGTACTGGGCAAGGAGTAACTCTGAAGTGTTGGTCTGTTCATACCTGTAAAGAGAAGACTGATAAGAGGACTTGACCTATCAACTGACTGGGCTTCAAAGCAGCGTTGATCAATCCTAGTAGAATGGGGTGGGAAACTCAGGGCAGCATCCACTACTGGGCCCTGGCAGGGCTGGAGCTCCTCACTGTCTCACGGCCCAAACCAAATACCAAGCTGAGGCAGCTCTTTCTGTGCTGTGGCTCATATCCGTTGCATCACCTGGGATGTCTCACCTGACTGGTGTTCAGGAGGCAGTAATAGCCTTTCTTGCTGATGGGGTAACCTGTCAGCTATGACAAGAAGGCATTGTCAGGTCTGACTCGGACTTCCTTTCCATGTCTGCAGGTGGCTGCAAAGCTGAGCTGCTTCCAAGGTGATGACTCTTGACAGCAGCTACCCTTCCCTTCATAGTGGGACTTTGGTCTATGTTGAACTTGGGTGCTAAGCATTCAGTGTGACTTAGTGTTGCAATTTAGGGCTGTGTAAATCCCTCCCTGAGCATGAGAGCTAATGCCAGCTTGTCCAAAGCTGCTTTGAATACCAGGAGGCAGCGAGCTGCAGCAGCTGGTGGCAAGCAATACTGGAAACACTGAGGAAAATAGAAGCAGTACATGCTGGCTTCTGGCACAGTCGGTTTGGGGTGAGTTGTTTTCCTCTGTCCTGAGGAAAACCAGTGACTCTCACACTGGACCTGAACCTATATGGATGTTTTCCAGGACAGTTCAGTGTACACAGCTGTCTTTGAGCCGTTTCAAAGCTCTGCTTGCTTGCTCCATCTGGGCTGGTTGTGCTGCAGAAGTCTCTGGCTTGGCTAGCACAAGTGTCACTTGTCCTACGTGCTTTGAAAACACGGGAGGTGCAGCCTGTTTGAAGGAGCTTACATGGTCTGTTCTTCCCATGGCTGTAGGGAAGGCAAGTTGTAGAGTGTGGATCTTGGCAAGAGCAGAACCAAGACTAAATGTTGGGGTTGTTGACAACTTTTAGCTGGCTGTATCTTGGCCAGCATAGCTGAACTGACATTGAGCAATACAGTCCAGCACTGGCAGCCTTGGAAAGGAGAGGTGTTTACACTTGAAGAAACTGTCCTGTGCAGGTTCTCTGGCATCTGTAACACCCATCTAAGGATAGCATGAGCTCTGTGGGTGGCCTGTTGCTCCTGATCATTCAACAGCCTCTGGCTGTTATCTTCTCAACAGTGTTTCCCATCTAGATGTGTCACTAGATGGATGAGGCGGGTGCAGTCCAACAGGATGTAGCTGTAAGTGTATCACTACCTGTGGTGGCTGCAGGAGGGCTTTCTCAGCTTCTGCAGCACTTGCTGATGGCAAAGTCTAAAAGACTGCATGTCTTTTAACACCCAAAGCTTGGGATGATTAAGACCTTTTTGCAGTTGGACTCTGCATCTAGTAAGGGGCTCCTAAAGCTTGGACCATGTTAACTGTAGTAGTAGTGGGATGAAGTGGGTCACAGTTATCTGCAGCAGCTCAGGCTGGAAGATCCATATATCCATGTTGTTGAAAAGGGAAGGTCTCCTTAGCTGTGAAAGTCAGGAATAGCTCCTGAAGAGTAGGAGTTGTGTGGTGCAATGAATGGAGTGTAGCAGGATGGGAATTTTAGGGTAACCAAGTCCCTGTATAAGGGCTTAATACAGAAAACCTGTTGTCAAGACTCTTTGAACTCAAGTAGCATAGCTATAGCCATCTTCTGGCTCCTCTTGCCGTACAGAACCTGCAGGGCTCCTCAGGGAAAGCCAAGGAGTCATTGTGTTGTGGACCAGGTCAGTGCCAAACCAGGGTCTGATCTTGATCAAGCCTGTACACCTCAGAATGGTTTGTTCCATACCCTCCCCAGAGGTGGGGAGAAGGGCCTCATGGTAGGAAGGGCATGCTCAACCACTAATAGCGAGACTTCATACTTGCCCTCACTGTGCTAAAGCACATCCAGAGTGTGTTCAGGCCTGCTGCAGCTGATGTCCTTCTCATTGCTTCACTAATCTGAATGACACCTGGGAGCAAGGAAGAACATGGATCTCTGGAGCTCAACTGTCACTCCTGCTAATTGGATGGACCGTTAATGGCCCATCTAGAGCTACCTGCCTATGAAGTGGACTGGAGTCGTGACAGGGATGTAACCGAACAAACAGCTCATGCTCTAACAGAGTAATAGACGATGTTATGAGGTTTGTTGCTGCAGCCTTGCTTGTCTTTCCACCAAAGGTGAGGTGGCAGCAGTTAGCTTCGTGTGCTCTCAGCAAAGCCGTGGAGTCTGGTAGCAGTTTACTTTGTATTTCAGCTGGCCTATGTCTTATGTTGTGGCTGCTTCAGCCACAGTGTATCCTTGGGATGCAACATTGTCACAGAGCACAGATGGAGAAAGCTATTACTTCTCCAAGCTCAGCCTGAAAGGGGGAGGAAGTCCAATTTTTCTTTTTTTTTTTTTTCTGGGAAACTACTGAACAGCATAAAAAAAGCTTGTGTGCTATTGGATGCATCTCTGCTTACATCTCTCTTAGTAGCATGTATAAGAATGCTAAGGGAGAAGATCTACACTGGTACACCCACAAAATGGCCTGGAAATAGGGTCCAAAGGTACCACAAAGGGCAAGCACTTGGCTCATCTACCTGTTGGTATTAAATTGCCACTACTGGGCTGTCGTGGCCCAGCCTAGGAAACTGGCAAACACCTGGTTAGTGCTCAAGTGTAGCCTTGAGCCGAAGGAGTCTGGTTTCAGGAGTGCTGGGCTCCTTGCTGGGAGTCAGGTTTCTCTGACTCCCAACTTGCTGCTTTCTGCTGGGAGGAATGACATGCTAATGGTGTCTGATGGGATTGTTCCTCTTCCTTTCTAGTGTAAAAGATGACTTCTAGGAAGAAAGTGTTACTGAAAGTCATCATCCTTGGAGACTCTGGGTAAGTGGAGGAGCCTTTAAGCTGCCAATCTGCTGTCTGGATGGAGGAATGCTCTTGACTAGTGGGAGCCTGGATGTGCTACAAGAAACCAGCAGTGCCAGGAGGAGAGATTTTATAGCCCCAGATACTGTGTTACCTTATAGCTATAAGAACTCTTCACCACCCTCTGTCCCGAATATGTCCCTGCTGTTTAATATCTTGAAGTCCTGCCACAATATTAAGCAGGGGAAATGTGGTGGGCAGACCACTCTGGTAGCAGAACTGGATCACCTTTCTGCAAGGAGGATGTGTTGAAATGAGCATTTCACTTAAATAAAAAAAAAAACCAACCACAAAACCCCAACAAAACAAAAAACCCCCATGCTATAAGCGATCTTAAGTGACTTCTTAAACTCTGCCTCTGTCAGAGACCTAGTTTATACTGAGCCATCTGCTGAGCTTTTGTCTGATCTGGCCAGAGCCTGCCCCTTGGAGGGGAAGGCTTTGCTCAGAGCTGTTGAGCAAGGAGTCTGCTCTGCTCTTACAGGTTACTAGCCATGCAGGCTGTAACCAGACTCCCATGACATAAGGCTTATTTATACCACTGTGCCCAGTGAGCTGTTCATCAGGGAGTCTTTCTCAGACACAGAGAGGGCATCTGAGCCTCTAAGCTGGTTCTCTGGGGAAGATCTCCACCTCTGGGTGCTTAACGATGTGTATATGAGCTGTTGCCAGCTGAGGTTGTCTGTCCTTCCACCTCCTCTTTGTGGAGAGGCTGCAGATGACTACTTCTGTTAGGTTTCTCTGGGGCACTTCATCTTCTTCCAAAATTGCCTTCATGATCATAATGTGATGCATATGCCTTACCAAGAATCAGATTACTAACAAGGCTTCTCAAGATTGTAATCCTTTGTATCCTTTGGTAGCTAATGCTCTTACTCAGCATGTTGCCTCAGCATCTATTGCTGTAAAAGCCCCTTCTTGCACAAGTGGGGTCCGTTTTCCCTGGCTGAAAATCTGGGAGGCTATGGTGGAAGACAAAGGGCACTGGGATGTTCTGATCAGGGTGGTTACTGTTGAAGAAAACAGTATTGAAGGAACCAGCCTACCTAGTCTTTTTTTTTTTTGTCTTTCTGTACAGGGTGGGAAAGACATCGCTCATGAACCAGTATGTGAACAAGAAATTCAGTAACCAGTACAAGGCTACGATAGGCGCAGACTTTCTGACAAAAGAGGTCATGGTGGATGACAGGCTAGTGACAATGCAGGTAAGGAGTGATGCTGCTCCCTGCTGCGAGGGGTGCCTGGCTGCCTAGATCATGCTTGTGTGGAGTATCTGCTCCAGCGTGGCCCAGAGCAGTAGCAGGTGTCAATCTTGTTTGTACTGACCTGCTCTTGGCCATAGGTGCTGCTGGATTCCTCTACAAATCTGTGTATGGGCTGAACAAGGGAAGGCAATGATCAGTTTGGGCTTAGCTTAAAAGCAGCTTTGCAGTTTAAAAACCAGCATCTGGTACTGTCAGTAAACTAGATCTTGTTAGAAAGATGTGTTTCCCAAGTGTTTAGGAGCTGGAAAGGGCTACTTAGTGAGGTCAGCTGCTTGTGCTGCCCTGAGTCCTGTGGGTATAGTGTTAACCTGCCAGTCTGCTTATGTCTCCAGTGTCTGAAGCTTTCATCTCTCCAAGGTGAGATTGCAACAGGGCTTCTACTGCCTTGCAGTCAGCCGTCAGAGGAGTGTTTGGACTGTGCTGGTACCAAAGTGTACCCAAGCACTACAGGAAGGTCACCTGCTGACCCAAATATCCTTGTTGTGATCAAGCAGAACTTGGGTATGTCCCTTGCTGAGGCTGAACACAAAAATGGTTAACTATTGGAGTGTTTCTGGCTCTTGATACTTGGTGCCTACAGAAATTCCCAAGCCTTCAGGTGCTCCTCTCTGGCTAGCTGGGGGCTATAGATGCCTGGTGGGGAATGTTGAAATGAATGCCCTAATTGTGGACTGACTATCTCAGAGTAGAGCTGGCTTACCTGCCTTGTGTTTTGCTCCAGATATGGGATACAGCAGGACAAGAACGATTTCAGTCTCTGGGAGTTGCCTTCTACAGGGGAGCGGACTGCTGTGTGCTGGTGTTTGATGTCACGGCCCCCAACACATTCAAAACCCTAGACAGCTGGAGGGACGAATTCCTCATTCAGGCCAGTCCAAGGGATCCTGAGAACTTTCCTTTTGTTGTGCTGGGAAACAAGATTGACCTAGAAAACAGACAAGTGAGTACTGGGACTTGCTGGCCTCCTCTTAGGAAATTGCTGGAGTGGGAGACCTTGTAGGAACAGGGGAGGGTTATCTGAGAAACAGGAGTGGGAGGTGCTCAGTGTGGCTCAGCTGTTGTGTGCCACTGCAGAAGAGTTTCTCCTGCCTGGAGAGGGCAAACCCCTGAGCGCAGTGTGCTCCTGCCCACTGGTGGAAGGATTGCAACAGCTTCCCAAGTAGATGCAAGGAGAGAAGCTGGTTCTCCTCCTCCAGAACTGATGAGAAACTCCTATGTGAGAAGCTCCCTGCTCTGGAGATGCCCAAGCAGTCTCTGCCCTGTGGTCCCATCTTCCTTAGACTGGGGCTGAGTGTACCTGGTGGTGGGCAGCAGTCTCCTGTGCTCTGTATCAAGGCTGTAGTTTTTGAAGGCTGGAACTGCTGTCTCAGCTCAGGTTGGATACAAGGGGTCTCTGGCCTTGTCCTGGAAATAAAACCCCCTTCCTGCCTGGCTGAAGGTGATGATGCTGCTCTCTGTCCACCCAGGTCACCACAAAACGGGCGCAAGCCTGGTGCTACAGTAAAAACAACATCCCCTACTTTGAAACCAGTGCCAAGGAGGCCATTAATGTGGAACAAGCTTTCCAGACGATTGCACGAAATGCACTTAAACAGGTAGGGAGGGGGGCGGGGGGTGCCCTCTGCTGGTGCCAGTCCTGCCTGCCCAGCTTGGCTCCCGTGGGCAACCTTGGGCTGTCCAGCAGCTTTTCCCAGCTGAGAACGGCTCCTTGCATGCTAGGAGTGGTCTGTGGAGCCTGGCACTAACTCCTTCCTTCTCTCCCACTAGGAAACCGAAGTGGAGCTTTACAATGAATTCCCTGAACCCATCAAACTAGACAAGAACGACCGAGTGAAGGCCTCTGCGGAGAGCTGCAGCTGCTGAGGGGAGAGGGAGGGGTTGAGCACAGTCCGTCACAAACAAATATCACACTTAGGCCTTCAAACACACAGCCCCTCTTCTGTGTTTAAAATGAAATTTAAAAAAAAATAAATAATTTCCATCTCCAGCTGCCAAAATCCACTCATCTCTCCCATGAGCATCTGTGAGTCCCTGCCCTTCAGAGCTCACGTCCCCGCACCATCCACATCACACTTCATGGTAACAGACCTTTCTCTTAGTTTAAAATGGAAACTCTTATGTATGTTTGGAACTGAATCTTAATTCCGGGTGTCCAATGGAGAGAAACTGTTTACAGGTATAATCTGTGTAACAAGTTACATACATTTTTAACTGTCTGGTGTTTTTCCCCCGTGAAGGCTGCAACTGGAAAGGCTGATTACCCCATAGTTCATTGCAAGCTCAGCACTCAGTCCAACTAGGTTGAGTTTTGTATGTATCTCTGTTAATGCTTGTTACTTTTAACTAATCAGATCTTTTTACAGTATCCATGTATTATGTAATGCTTCTTTAGGAAAAATCTTATAGTACATGTTAATATATGCAACCAATTAAAAATGTATAAATTAGTGTAAAATTCCTGAATTACATGTTCGAGTACTGAAACACAGATTGTGTAGAAAGTGAGGAGGACACTTGTGAGCCGCAGCGCGTTCGCACCACAGAGTCCAGATAGAGGCAGTATTCTGTACAGTAGAGATGAACTATGTAAGCCTTCTTGATCTGACGCCAAAAAGGCTTCGTCTTCTGGAAAATCTGTCTGGCTTCCTTGTATCTAAATTCTCAGATTTGCATAACAGCATTGATATGCACACTGGATTATTGGATTTAAAATTAAATACAGCTATGAAATGACCTCATTTGTTCACCTCCCCTACTGCTTAACTCCTAACATCCTGGAGCGAGTGTGAGAAGGAGCCAGAGCTGAGGTGTCCCGGTGGCTCTTTGTACTGTGGAAGGAGCTCCTCTCCCACCTGGGTTGTGGTAGCTGTTTCTTGATGAATGACCTGGACTATGGATCTTCCCTTTCTTCTTACTGACTGCTAATCTGGATTTTTGGTATGGAAAAATCTTGGCAATCTAGTCCCTTTCCTCTCTTCCTTTCTTCCTGGTATTTGTTCTTGCGTTTGTAGCTTGCTTAAATGGAGCCCTTCTACCTGTTTTCCAGAGGTCTACATTCTAGTACGTAGGCTGAGCTCTTATGTAAAGAGACAAACATGATGCCAATAAACTTAACAAGAACAAACCTTCTTGTTTACTCCTGTTTCTGACTCTCTTTTTTTTTCCCCTTCACTAACATGCTCTCTTTTCTCTGTCTAGTCGCCACTTTAGCAAGCCAGTGCCTGCTAATTGAAGGATGTTTGTGCTTCCTCCTTGCCATAAAGGTTCCAGATGGATTTTTCAAGAGCAGGCTCTTTGCTTGGCTGACCCCAGACTGCAGTAGGGCTGCTCCCCCTGCTCTTCCCGGAGCTG
>JAHREE010150495.1:44859-63639 GCA_033628505.1 Tringa tobata
GGCAGCGAAGGTGCAGCAGAGGCAGGAGGGTGAGTGAGTCAGCCAGCCAAAGCAGAGGAGCAGAGCTGGCTGCACGCTCACTGTGCAACCCTGACGGCCTGCTCGCTTCTCTGGGGACAGATACAGGAGGAAGATGACACAGGTCTTGGGGAAGAATTTGAAAAGGCCTCAGGGAAGGTATTTCGAGCCCAAGGCGCTGTGCAAGGAAGCACAGAGATGGCTATAGGACAACTACACCCTTCTAAGCCATCAAAGGGACCAAGTTTTTACAGGCTTCTCAGAAACAACAGGAGGAGTCTTTAATACCTGATGAAAGAGAAGAGGGCTCACACCACAAGCCTGCCTGCCAACCTCATGTCTTCTGCTCTTTGCATATTTTTTCATTAGTCTTGAGTCCTAAGGTCAGAGCATCTCCTTCTTTCACAGAAGGGAAGTGGGAGCTCACAGCTGAACTACGGTCTGTCTGGTTGGGAGGGCAGAGTGAGGAAGCAACGCAAGATGTTCTCTTGCCTCCCACAGCCCAGCTTGGTCTCCACAGGGCCCAGAACACTCAATTGGTTTTTTGAAACCTGAACTAACTTGTTATCACAGTAACTGTAGCTCTGTGTTTAAGAGCTGCGGTGAACTAGTTTGTGAAGGGCTTTGCCCCATTAGCCTTTCTGTGAGAGATGTAAAGAGACCGCCTCCGGACTCTGCCTGCTGGGGGAAGAGGATTGTTGAGAGCTCTGTTGGGCTCAGACACCCCCTTACCTTCAAGGGTTTTAATAGCAGATAAAGTAAAGGTCTCTTCCTTTTCAAACTCATCACCCACTTCATCCCAGGCTGCTCCAAAGTTTGGCTTCAGAACTCGCTGGATGTGATCAGCCACTGTTACCTCCAGGTCTTCAAGCTGATGGTAGAAGAAGAGATTCAAGTGAAACATGGTTGGTTGTAACCCTGCTCTCTCCAGAGCGAGTTTTAGACTGGATTCCCTGAGATCAGGTGAATGTAGGAGACAACTTCCACTCAGGAGTATGTCAGAGCAAGCCCTCCCCCTTCTGATCTGCTCATGCAAATAATACTTCTCTGAGCAACTGCTTGGCCTGGGAAAGCCACTGGCCATGCCATTCCCAGGGCTTACAAAGCAAGTTCCTGTTCTGAGCACAGGCCTGAGCACAGGCCCCTGGCCTGACAGAGATCAAAGCACCAGGTGAACGTCCAGGAGAGGAGAAAAGCTAAGAAATAGCTGTTGGTGCACACAGATGTAGTATTTGCTTCCCTGAAATGCACATAAGCTTGCATTTTGCCGTTCTGGCCCATCCTCTTGTCTGCTGGTAAAGTCCAGTGAGATAGTGTTAGACACATGCTATCTCCTAACGCTGCGTGCCGGGCTGCCTGAACTGCTGCTGTGACTACGCGTGTGCCCGTCCCTCCAGAGCACGTATTGACGAGCAGTCGGTGCCAGAGCTGGGCAGGCAGCAGCCTGCATTCATTTCTGCAGAACTTCCTCCTGATTCTTGTTGAAAAACACGGAAGAGTTTGTTTAAATGGCACTCAAATGCCACGGTGACTGGTGGGATGCAGAGAAAGGAGTTAACCGTGCACGTTCCATTGGGAAAAACCCTCCCACCCCTTCTGGGAGGAAGACGTGTCCTCAGTGACTCACTGCACAGCAGTGCCTCTAATCAGATTCGCAGCAGTGACAGGCAACACACAGAAAACAGCCTCTGGAGCTAAGAGGGCAAGCTGAGGTTGTGTCACAACATCCCTTCCTCTCCAGAGGGTAAACACCACCGCCTGTGAGCCAGTCCCAGTTTCTGACCAAGCATAAGTTCAGCTTCTTCCTTTGTGGAAAGACAGCCTGCCTGGAAACAGCAGAGCCTGATACAGAGGTGCTTCTGCAGCATCGGTGCTTTCATCAGTCTTGGTGCTGGAGAGGGAAGAGCCCCACCTTCCCCAGAGCAAGAACAAGGATTGCAATCTACCCATATCAGGCAGGGCATGAGGCAATTAACTGTGCCACCACAGAGAGCAACTCATGGAGAATGGCCAATGGCCCTCTGACTCCACAAACATTGACTGTGCAATCACTGGAGCCCACAGGGCACCACCAGCCAAGCCTGGAGGACACACCGTGGCCCCCCAGAACATAGGTATCCCGCAGTTC
The DNA here is from genome assembly GCA_033628505.1 of Tringa tobata. NCBI lineage: Eukaryota > Metazoa > Chordata > Aves > Charadriiformes > Scolopacidae > Tringa > Tringa tobata. Next base: position 47,006 of record JAHREE010150495.1, read on the forward strand.
GGTGTCTGCCTGGAGAGCAACAGGAGGATACTAAATATGAGACAAAACAAACTCTCCAAACCCACATCTGCATCCTGGGACAAGCACCATAGAGACAGCGAGAACCCCCTCTTCATGCCATGCTGCCCAGGTCAGTGTCAGTGGTCACATCATTGTTTGCAGGGATCTGAGTACAGATCACAAAACCCCTCAAAATGACTGCAGTTTCCGTGAGCACGCCAAGTTCCTTACCACATACTCATCCTCGTAACCTTCATCATCCGTCTCACCCGTGTTGGGATCACAGTCCTTGACAGTGAACTTCATCATGCAGCTGAAGGTACAGGCCACTGGAAATGGGGAAGGAAAAGGCAAAGCTTGCATTACCACCAGACTCCACTATCTCAGGGCAGAAGGGGGCTGGGAAACTCGGGGCAGCTGGGTTCTCCCCCCACACTGTCAGCAGCACAGGCTTAGCTCTCCCAACAGCTTCTGTCTCTCAAGGGCAAGGTGTTTATTTGTAATGTTAAGGCCAGCAAACAGCGATAACAACAGGTTCATGATGGTTGTACAAGACCATAATCCTCAGATCAAGCACTATTACTGATGAACCTCAAGTTGTGCTGGGAATTCTAACTAAGCACGTCCCACCAGTGCCTTGTGAAGAGGCAAGATCCTTATCTAGAGATTGGTTCATGTGCCTCTGAAATGAAACCACCTTGTGCTGCAACACAGCAGCTGGGAGAGGAAGCGATGACTCATCCCCGAGAAGGTGGGCACTGCTGGGTGAAGGGCAGCAACACGCACAGGTGAGACATCCCAGAACACAAACCAGGGAGACCAGAGCACAGACAAGGCCTGGTCCATGGTGTGGACAGTGATAAATGAGGGGATGTTCAGTTCAAATAGACATCCCTGAAATTCTAGCGGTTTCTCCAAAATACTCCTTTGCTACTTGGAGCACCTCACAGCAATTTACAAGTACCAGCCTCCTCACGTACTAACACAAAGAATAGACAGGCTACAGAAGGTGCCAGGGTGCGTGGGGGAAAACTCAGCAGAGAGCTGAATGCTCCTCTGCCAGCTCCCACAGTCTGACCCGACCATGCTACAGCACAAGGGAACCAGGAGAAGAGAAGGGAGGCCTGACAGCCCCCAAACAGCAAGGAGAAGTCATGCTCAGCATCACTCGGGGCTGCACCCACACACAGGCTATAAATATCTAGCTAGGATGCAAGGTAGAACGCGTGGGGGCGAGGAACACAGTACGCTTAATTTGGGGGACGCCAGGAAAACACAGAGGGCAAACTGTTTACCTGCTGTCGGATCCTCTTCAGACAGTGCCACCAGCGTGTAGCAGGTACCCGGCTGGTTATACACCAGGGTTTTGGCAGGTACGTAGCCAATGACCTCATAGCCCTCTGTTGGCTCCATCTGCACCGTGACATTCTCCAGGATCTGATCGTTCAGGGTGTTTGTGCAGTCAAACTAAACAGGGGAGAGGAGAGCAGCAACAGCTTGAAGCTCCTCGCTCTAGACCTCACAGCAGACTCACTTCAGGCAGAGTGGGAGCAGGGTGTCAACTTGTGAACCCCCGTGCTCTTTGTGTTTCAACAGTGCATCTTGCTACCAGCTGGCTAGTTATAGGGCTCACGGGTTCCAGTTTAGTCACAGAGCAACTATGACTAAAAACTACACATTTAAAGGCTTCAAGGGAGAAACTGAAACCCTGCAGGGGACTCCAGTGCTCCAGCAAACTACCCCATCCCCCCCCCAGTTAAAAAGAACCAGCACACAACTATCAGCACACTCTGCAACCCAGGGAGGAGCACAAATTCATCAAGGGCAGGAATGTGTCAGCTTCTGACTCTTTCAGTTCACCAGTTAGCATGGAATGTTTTCCTCTAAGTGTACTTTGTCCTTCCTCGTAATTCCCCGGTTAACTCTTTGCTGTATGGAAATGTGAGCACTGTGTCACATACATCTTCTCACTTGATGCTACAGGGACAGAGTGACAGACAGCACATGGGAAGATGATCCCTTCCACGGCTCAAACTAGGGGTAGTTTGAGCAAGTTTCAGCAAGCTTAATCATTTCAGCAAGTCTAAAATTGCCGATTAGACTTAGTTCCAGCTGCAATGACAAGTCACTTAACCTCATACAATTGCATCTGGTGGATGGACAACAGAAACAAAGATCAAATCCTATGAGGGCTGTGTCGGCAGTTCTGAGCTTTTGAGGACAGAGCTGGCTCAGGACAAACACGGCCACTCACAGGCTGGTGTAGGACTCACTGTGCCTTGAACTCCCCGAGGCCCAGGCAAAGCTGCTGGGACGTGGATCCTAACATCTCACGTGTAGCAGCGGGGTGATACAGTCAAGGCCCAGATGTACAGAAACAGCACCTGTACTACACATGCTTGAACAAAAACGTAGGGGATGAAGAGCTCTCCCCCACCATGTCCCTTACTTGGGTTCCTTTTTCAGCGTCTCGGGTAGAGCTTCACTCTTTTATGTCCAAAGAACATGCTTGGGGACCCCAATGAAAAAGCAAGAGTTTCCCTTGCCAACTGCTCAGTAAGAACAGCCCCACCTAGTGCTTCTCTGATTTATTTGGACTGTACGTGTAAGCATTGTTCAGCCACACACACGCTCCCTAATGATCTTTTTCTGTGGATCTGCTGCCCTGGTTGAGACACTAAGGATTCCTCATTCCAGCGACGTGCTCTGAACACAGATATCCCCGACCTATTTCTTCCCAGGGGAGCTTTTAACTAATCAAGACCTTATTTTCCAATCCTCTTTCAGCACCACAGGCCATAGCTACCCACCTGGAACACCATGTGGCTGACAAACGTGTGCTTGGTGCAACGAACCACGTACTCCGTTTCCAGCTCTGTCAGGGCAACAGGCTCTGGGGAAGACTTGAAGAGCGGGCCCAGCCCCCGAAACTCTGGAATTGCCCCCAGTTGCTCTGAAACAGAGGACACAGAAACCATTGCCTTCCCCAACCCACAGGAAGGTGTTAGCAGTTTCAAAGCTCTCATTCAAGCTGCCAGAAGGTGCTGCAGCAAGGAACTATCAAACATTCATAAACATTCACTGGGGACTTTTAAAATTAAAGGCAGAATCATCCTTTGCTGACATCTACTGCAATCTAGACAGAACAGGACTGCAGGTACCCCCTACCCCCCAGGAGGGAACAGCAGACTTGAAGTGGGGAGCCCATGTCACTCTGAAAGGAGATGGGAAAAAGCTAGAGGGGCCAGACAGACTCATCAAGAGGTGGCTGTTTTGTTCTCACAGACAGCTGTAGGGAGAGGCCTTGCATCAGTTTACCTTGGAATATTTCTTGCCGTGTTGCTGCCACCTTCTCTGGCTGTTTGACTACAGCAACAGGGGCATTTTCTGCAGGAGAAAAAGGAAAAAAACCCAAAAGATCTGAACGTGGAGAGTAAGACTTAGAATCAGAAAACAAGTTAATGCCTGGAGAGGGATTTGACTAAGCAAAGGAAGGGAGCTCATTTCTCACCCTGCTATGGGCTACACCCCCGTAGTTAGCTTCCTAAACACCTCTGGAACTGCAGCAGCTCCAATGAGGATACCAGCTACTACTACTAGTCCAACTACTAGTTGGACTAACTAAACCAAAACACTAAAGTGGGAGCAACCAGTTTTGTTGCCTGTAGTCTTTACAGAAGATCTAATTCCACAAAATTCCACTAGGATGGAGGTCAGCAATTCCCAGCAGGCCCAACACAGTCTATTGTCCAAGGACTGGAGCTGCTAGGGAATTACTAGCCATTTGGACAAGATTCAGGGGACTGTTCCTCACCTGCTCTTTGCTCGATGATAGGAGCTGTTGCCAAAGGAACAGATTTCAAGTCAAAGGGTTTCTCAGAGGGCTCCAGGGTGTACTGATGCAGAGCCCTCTCCAAGCCAGGGATGGACACCGTCAAACCTGGAAACAGAAGGGACAGGTCACTGAAACCACAGATAATGCCAGTTCGTTGTCACTTGTTAAACCAGGGAGGAGGAGGTACAGACTTTTTTTTTTGAGGACTTCCTGCATTACCATTCAGGATGTAGCCAGCATTGAGGGCTTTCTGCTTCTGCTCCAGAACATTCAGGTAGAAGGTGGCTCTGTCTCTCACTTCATTGTCATCATCCATCACACACCTGGGAGGAAAGTGGAAAACCTTCTTCAGTACAAGGGAGCAGAGTCCACACCAATGAATCCAGGTGACTAAGCCACCTTACAGGGCCAGAAAGAACATGCCACTGAAGACAACCGGCAATCTACTAGTAATTGTATTAGATAAGCAATCATCCACCACACTTCAAGGTACTGAATGCAGTGGTGATCCCATCACAGGATCCTACTGCACCTTCTCAGGCCCACATGCATGATGATGCTAACAAGCTCTCAAGAAAACAGGGGTTTTCACACAAGATGTTGAGAAACTCTGAGGTACAACTCACCTTTTCAGCAACACCAAGATACTGGGTAACATCTCCTCATTCTGGGCTCCAAACTTGGCCAGGGCACTTACAGCACCTGTTAACACAAGTTATGAAAACAGAATTAGAAAGCAAAGAAATCACCTGAAGTTTCTTCCATTTACTGGCCTTGTTCAAATGCCAGGCCAGAGACAGCATCACTGTGACTAGAAAGAGGCAGATGTATTATTACCATCAAGTGCCTGCAAACCTCCTCTGTCTAGTTTCAGAGTCACTGCAGCTCCCTCCCCATTTCTCAGCTTCTGGCCACCTCTTCCATCAATACTACTGCAGGATTTTAACTGTGTAAAAAGATCTGCTCTGGACTAGAGCAAATCACAATCCTCAAGATGGTCATGCACTATACTTCCTTGAAGATTTCTCATAGGGCAGACAGCTTTCCAGGTCTGTCTCTTACCTGCCCGGACTTCTTCATGCTCCAGGACAACCCTGTTGTAGATGAAGCGAATGTATTTGGAGGGGTTATTGGTCTTGGGCCCTTCCTGCCCCAAGAGGTGGAGGATACGAGTGGCCAGCACAGTGAACTCGCAGTCCTCAATGAATTCGCAGAGGTGAGACAGGCCTGTCTCTTTGCTCTCCGAGTTCTCCTCAATGATGCTGATGATGCAGTCCACAATGGCTCGCTTGTACTCAAAGCCGCCCTGGTGAGCAAAGGGAACCGCTCAGCTGGAAATCTCAAAGTAGAGCTAGTGAACTAGCCAGACAGGAGAAAAATTACCTTTGCAAAGGTCACTCACACTCAGTGCTTTCAATCTGTGTTTGAAAGGAGAGGGGCAGTAATGCTGCCCTCGTTTTTCACCCTCTTTACACCCGGAGGACCAGCTAATATTCAAGCTCACTTGCCATCTCCCTTAAGGATGGCTACAGTGAAGAAAAAAAAAGCAAGTCCTAAAGAGGGTAAAAGAATCCATCAGCCTGAAGGGTTTATATCTCCTTCAAAATCCTCTGCTGCTAGAATTAGTGCATAGAAACAGCCATATGGGAGGAGAAAAAACCCAACCCTCTTTCCCTTTAGCACCAGACATCTGAGAATGAATCACAAGAGAAATATATTAAGGATCATATCTGCCACAGCAGGACCCAGCAAATAGCCCCATTAGTGTGGGAAGACAGGCGATCAATACCTCCCCAGGCACACCCCATAACCTGACGTGCCATTAGTGCCTGGTTATCTTCAGACGTTGTTTACTGGTGTCCTCAATACACACTAAGGGATTAAACCACACACTATCCTCCACCAATTACATTCACAGTGCAGGGCATCTGGGGGATCTTTCTGGAGCTACTTTGGATTAGAAAAGCTGTAATATAGAATGGTTTGAACTACAAAACCACATTCAGAATGATACCATCCACCCACAGAAAATCTGGGAAATGAGAATGGTCCATTTTTCGTAGCAGCAAAATGAGAGGCTCTGGTTTGTTCCCAAGCGAGAGGCTGTAATTGGCAGAAAGTGATGTCAGAGTGAGCAGTGGTGCCAGCTGTGCACCAGGCACGTTCACTCGTCTAGAAATGGCCTCAGCAAACCTCTGTAAAGCTGTCTTTCTGCAATTCTATGTCTGACTGAATGCAGAGAATGGTTATAGGTTCTCGTGATCCCTTCACTGCCACAGCACAGAGAACAGAACAAAAGCAGTCCTGTGTCATCAATAAATAGGTTGTTACCAAATCTTTGTGTACAAGACAAAACTTCTTGGAATTTGCTGTCAAAGTATAAAAGAAAGCTGGTTCAAATGTGAAACACACACGGACTGCCAACAGATCTGCTGCTGCCTGCATTTGCTTTGGGAGTTAATAAACCCCTAGAAAAATCAAAGAATGAAAACCATGTTAAAAATATGCCTGGCAGTATGCATATAACTATCATGCACAGCTGGCCATTTCTGCCAGTTAGACTGCAAACCTTTTGAGAGAGAGCATAGCATTACCAGTAAAAGTTTGACTCACAGGGGCCAAGGTGCAGTCCTGCAGTTCATACAAACAAGGAACACAAAGTAGTTGTCCTACAAACTTACCTCTTCCCGAAGCATAGTGAAGAGGAAGTTCATGAGGACGGCGTGTTTGCGAGGATACTTCTGACACAGTGCATTGATGGCCTGCACCACTACAACCTGGAGGAAAAGTAGGGCAGGAAAAAATAGTTTAATTGTGTCAATTTTGTGCTGGTCTCTAGCCTGAAAACTATGGGTTTGCCTTTACTTATCCAGAAGGTACAATCCTAGGAATTGGAGGAAATTGATCTTTATGCATTGGCCAGGCCCCAGCAAAAGCCCACACCCACTAGAAGAAAAAAATGAGATTTAATTCTCAAAGGGCTGTCTCCCCAGAAAAGAACATGTGACTTTGGAGCTGGGTGCTGTACAACTGAGGCATGGCTTTGGCCGATAGCCTCAGATTCTTTCTCCTCCCTGCAAATACTCTGCAGCCTAGATCCTGGAAGCAGCTCCAGACAGGTTTCAGAGTACACACACAAACATGGACAAAGACCAAAGGGTTTCTTCTTCCCCCACTTCCTTACTTTGAACTCATCTGAGATTTCTGACATGAAAGAGGAGATCTGCTTCATGAGTCGGTCGATGCTGCTCTCACTGCCGGTTTTCAGCAGCGTGGTGATGGCCAGGGTGGCGATGCTGCGGTTGGAGTCCGTCACAAGGTTCTCCAGGTCTAGATTACAGGCAGTCACAGCGGAGGGGTGCTTCATGGCCACCTAGAGCAGAGAAGGAAGAGTGGAAATCACTCAACAGATGCAAAAGACCCAGCTGGCAACAACTACCCAATTTTTGCAAGCTCTCGCTCCTTCCTCTAAAAATAAATGCTACAGATTGTACATGAAGGTCATCTCAGACAAACAACTCATCTGAGGTTAAAGTAACAAGTGGTCTCTTCCTACAGAATTGCATCTCTTGCTGGAAGAGAAGCAGTAGTAATAAACGATCTTTTACTATTTTTAACTCTCTCCATTTTCCTCTATATATTAAGAAAAGAAAGCTGTGAACTCCCAACAAAAATTCAGCGAGCCTAGCTGTGCAGAACAGCTTTGTGGGTGGAAGCACAGCAGTTACCAGACACTGCCATTCTGTTGGGTTTTTTTTTTTCTTTTCTTTTCTTTTTTTTTTTCCCCCTTTTTCAAGAGTTTACAAGGTCAAGGGAAAAGCTGGAGCAAAGACTCCTAGGGAGCAGACAAGAAGCAGCATCAAGGTTTGATCCCTGTTTCATAAGGAGCTCCTTCACCACGGGAAGCTCAGAAGGGAAAGCAGTAACATTGCTTTCCAGCAAGACCAGTGACCCTCTTATAGAGACCTGTGAAAATGATTGTTGGTTTTTTTTTTTTTTCTTTTGTAAAGTGTTCTTTAAGGTTTTATTCCATTCAGAAAACAATTAGTTGTAAGGCTGTAGCCCAGGGTAGAGGTTATTCACAAAAAATCATCACATAATCTGCCCCTCTTTCTCTTCTGAAGCCTGCACCTCCCTGCACATGAGAAACTATTACAGCTCCCAGCAGACCAGCTCCTACCTTGTTGAGGGTACGGACGGCTGCGTATCTCAGTGCCGCTTTCGGGGAGCTGCAGAACAGCTGCAAAACTGCAAGGCAGGAAAACCAACAAAGGCAGATGTTTAGGCAATCTCTTATTGAGAAGTGATCCACGCCTAAAGCAAGAGTTCCAATGAAGAGACAGCTGCAAGCACACACAACCAGAAGCACGCTTAAGAAGCGACCGTGAGTTTACCAGCTTCCTCCCTCCCTGTTGTCCTCTTCGCCACACATCCCTGCTGACAACTAGCTCTTACCCACCTCTCTTTTTCCACGGTGCTGCCATCCCTCACTCCTCTTGAAAGCCAATTTCATACCTTGTCATCTTTCCTATTAAGTCAATCTGAATTGCTCCTCTCCATTTCTATGCAAACCCTGTTCCTTTCCCAGGGCTGGCCCATGAAGCGCACACTGCCTGTGCAGAGAGGTGACACACAGCCCCCCTACCTGCCAACAGTCCCAGCTCAGGACAACCTCTGAACTAGACTGAGCTGGGAAGGCAGGACCCCAACAGCTTGGCTTCTTGCAGTATTATACTCACTCTAAAGCTGGGAGATTTATCAGTTAGAATTCAGCCCTGTTTCACAGGGGAAAAAAAAAGACCCCTGCAGTAACCTGCACTTGAACACACCAGGTAAATACCGTTACAGGAGCAAAGCTATTCACACCCAGCACAGCTCTCAGCAGCAGCATAAAGCAACAAAGTGCAGGCAGCATTACAAGCCTGAAACTACACAAGGTCCTTGTTTCTTGGGGTGATCAGCAGGTATCACCACTGCAGGCCTGTAATTCCCTCACCGTTGCCATGAGTATCCCATTTACCTGAGACAGCCGGAGCCAGCTCTTTGGCAGTGCAGTTGGGCAGGTTAACGATGGCAGACGCAGCTTCGTAGACCACCATCTCATGCTTGTTTCTCAGGCAGCTCTCGATGAAATCGAACAGGGGGCTATCGCGGCTAAGGGTGACAAAAAACCCCACAAGAATGAATTAAAACAAAGGTGCTAACAGAAATGAAGAATCTGGCAGCAGAAACGGGCAGGTCCCATAGCCTGTGGGAAGTTAAAAGCAGCCACAAATCCACAGTCCCCAGTTTTGATAGTGGCCATCATACAGTATTTCCAGCATGCTTGAGCTGGAAGTCAGGCTGCCCAGGCTGTCTGAGAAGGCACCCTCTGCTTTATGAGCTAAAGGGAATCTCCCTTGGCCTTCACACACTGAGAGCTCACTGTACGTACCAAAGTCTTATCCACATGGAAGTCACACCGCATGTGTGACAGAAATAATTATGGAAGATAGAAAAAATGAAGTAGAATAATAAAGTACAGCCAGCAAAACAGGCAAGAGAAACACAAAAGTGTTCAATGGGCAAGCACATACACAAACAGAGCTCACAGAAGCCGTGCCACAACACAAAAGCATCCTGTATTTTCTCTGCTGCCTTTTAACCAACAATAAGAGGGTAGAAGCTGCGTGCTGTTCTCCAAAGACAGAAATAATTGCCCTCATGACATGGCAAGTGAGCCTGCAAGAGTAGGTGGATGCAGGACCCAAGGAAATTGTTCCAGCAGGGCAAAGGAGCCTCCTCACCTGCCAGCCTCTTCCTCCAGCAGCTTGCTGGCTATTCGAATCATCATGCAGTAGGCAAATGGTGACTTGAGGCCGTGGCGTGTGAACTTGCTGAGCATCTTGTTGACTGCCAGGCGGTCATTCTTCCGCACGTGGTAGAGCAAGCCCAGAGCATGATACTGCACAGGGAAAGAGACAAACCCACAGTGTGCTCTTTCTGCTTTTATCCCCTCTGTTGCCCAGAAGTGCCTGGCTGAGCTCTAGTAGTTTGCTCCACTGCCAGCTGCTGCTTCCTATTCCCTGTGCTGGCAGCGGGTTTCCTACCTGCACCATGATATTGTCGCTGGAAGCTGCCTCCTGAGCCTCGTTCACCCAGCGTTTAACCACATCATAACTGGTCTTCAGCAGGTGCTGGGGGGAGACAAAGCCACAGACAACCCGTGAGGGAAGAATGGAGGAAGCTTTGGGAATTACAGCTCATATTAAGCAGCAGCAAGCCTTCCCCATGAGGGCACTGGCGGCAGCAACTTATAGAGGAGCAGAGGATTAGCATATAGAGATCTGCAGAGACCCAGCTGTGACAGCTGTGGCCTCAAGAGGTCGATGATCTCCCACAAAGTCAGCACCAGTCCCTCAGTTCAAAAATTGGGGAACAGTGACAATGAAACCCTGGAACTCCCAAGATGTCCAGTCCCACCACAGATGACTGCTTCCCAGCTTGACTGTCCCTCAGGCCTGGCCTGCAGCAAGTACATACCAAGGAGGACACCAGAGCAGAGCTGGATACACTTGGCACTTTGTCAACAATGGCCTGCTTCATGTAACGCTCGATGGCCTGCAGCATGGTGCTCTGCAGGAAAAGGGAAACAACAGCTGATATGTGAAAGAGGAGATGCAAAGGCATGAAAAGCAGGGTGAAATGTGGGATGGGGTAGTAGGGAAAGGTGAAGGTTCTAGGGCTGCCCCAAGGGAAAAGCAGCACTTACATCAGTGATTTGACAGAGCGCTCTCACAGCAGGGCCTCGGTAATTGTCATCCTTCCCAGTCATGTCTTTGGTTAAGCTGGTTGAAAACAGGAAGCTCTCAATACTGCACTCCTCCTGAGCCAGCAGCTCTCAGGTGCTCGCACAGCGCACGCAGAGCAGCAGGCAGCCAGCATCACAGCTGAATGCCAAGCAGGCAACTGCAGGTCTTGGGTAAGTCCCACCGGGGTGGGAAGGTGGGAGGAAAAGTGACAAGCCCATCAGCAGGCTGTACAAGCTTCTGATGGAGGCTGGAGTGCACACACACAGCCCTGAGGCATTTGCCTTCTTTAATGAACACTCATTCCTGCTTTTTCCCCCCGATCCCGGTCAGTGTGAGACAGTCTTTGAGGGGACAGGAGTTCATCACATCACAGCACTTGGAACTGACTTCTGCCAGCTGCATGGCCTCTGCCCTCAGTAAACCCTGTACCCTCGTGCTCCTGTCTCCTGAGACAGCACTGGCCTTTCGGTGGGATGATCAGCAATTGGAGATTTACAGAGGGAATTTTGTTTGCCAGTGAAGTCACATCCTGTGCTGCTAACAGGAGCAGTAAATCCCTGCCTACCTGTTGAAAGCCTTGGGATTTATGCCAGAAATCTTCAAAAAGCTTCAAGGCATTCAGACAGGAAAGCAGGAGTTTATGGAACACCCTATTGCAAATGGGAAAAATACAGCAGCGCTGCCATATCATGCAACTAAAAGAGGGAGTCCAAACACCCGTGGGCATGGGATATGGGGACACAAGAACATTTCACGTACATCACTAGGAGTTCAGTGTCTGTATTTTAATGGCGTCTTTTAAAGAAAAAATTTTTCCTCATCAAGGGCATTCCCTTTCCTCACCCTGCTTAGGAACTACTGTTATCTCCAAGAGGTTGGACAGGCATTACCAGAGGACACGTTAGCATAACAGTAAGAAAAGCAAAGTGACTGACCTGCTGGTAACAATGATTACATCTTCTGCAATAGAAGACATCTCCTTGATAGTCAGGTAACACATCCTGCGAAGAGTTGGCTGACAAGGAAAGAAGACAGACATTAGCCGAGAGGATCCTGGATAGGAAGGGATCTCAGTTTTCCCTGCTTCCATGATTTTATTGTGAAGATTAAGAATGTAAAACCTTCAGAGAGCCCCAGTGCCTGAGTATAAGATGTACAAAACCCATATTAATTAACAAAACACACCTTCTCTTCTAAATGCCTCATCCTTAGGGTGAATTCACAGGAATACCAGATTTAGCTGGATCTACAGCTTCATCTTTTCACTTGTCATTCACGTGAACATGGAGAAAAGCCTTAAAATCACTAGATGAAGGCACTCTCTTGCCTCAAAAGCTAGAAAGCAAGCAATTTATATTCCTCGGTGTGGGGATTTCTACACCAGTCTTGTGATTTTAATGCCTTGGGGTTTGGGGGACAACTAGTGATGGCACTACTGCTATGGGTGGGTTCCTGGCCTCCTCCAGGACACACTGTTGTTGGCTCTTAGCAGGAAGCAGCATCTTTTAATGCTGGGCAGAAAGCATAGTATATTCTAGCTGATTATATGCTTGACCTGTGCCTAGCACAATCTCAGGAGTTAAACAGCAATTCAGAGGAAGGAATCTCCATCTCAGGAACAGAGAATGTTTCCACTAAGCTGCCACAAGGTCTGGGAAGGGCTAGGAAGCCGATCTCTGTTTCCAAACTTTCATCCTACTCCTCCCACTCAGATCCAGCAGTTCCAGGCAGGACGGAAAAGCCAATTGTATAAAAACCACACATCTCGAGGCTGAAAAAGACACTGTTGATAACTTATCTCACCAGATAAATACAGCAGAAAACAACAAGCAGACTTACATCGTTGGACTGAAACAGCTTGGTCATAGCAAAAAAGGATTCAGTAGCTTCCATGACACCAAGGTGTTCCCCCTAGAAGGTGTTCAGAAAGAAGGAAGGAAACCTCAGTTATCACAACCAGCTTTGGGCCTGCTGCAGGTGTCTCTGTATAGGTGTAAATTTTCTCTCCCTTACCTGGTTTATGAGATACAGGATCTTGGTGAGGATATGAGCACATTTTCGTGGGTTTATGGGAGTCTCATTAAACACTCGTGCCTGGAAACAAAGCACAGACAAGGACGCTGACACCAACACCCCTTTCAAACACCATCTTGTCTGGTCTTGGCCACTGATACAAACAATACATTGTGAGTGAGGTACAGTGAGATTTTTAATGACTTTGGATCAGATTTCTCCTCAATTCTTGTTGAACGTGGAACCCTGCAAAACAGCTGGTTCTACAGTCTCATCCTGGGATTGCAAATCCAATTGCAATTAAGGTTTAAAGGCCAAATCTTTATCACACTTTCACCCACAGAAGTCTGGATTTGTGCTAGCTAAAACACTACTCTTCTGACAGACACACACGAGCTCTGCAAGGCTAACAGGAGCCAACACCATTCACAACATTGCATGCAAACACATTACACTGAAACAACAGGGTCTGGGGACTGAGAAGTTTACCTGCTGTTGGATAGAAAGACATTTTTTCAGAGCAAATTCTTACACTATTCAATAACCACTCACACCCTACTCATTAACTTTGTCACCTACAAGACATTTGGGACGTTTAAGGCCAATTTCCCAACCTTCCTGTTTTAGGGCGAGCTTTTCCAGATAATTTCATTCATTTTATTACTATTTATAGCTTGCATTCTTCAGTTGATTACAGATACCCCTTCAACCTTTTCCTTTCCTCCCTCCAACAATAAAATAAGAACTAACGGGAGTGGTGGCCATTTCTTTCAGAGCTAGCAGGACTGTAACAAACCCCTCCTTCCTTGCTGAACTTCTCCAGTGACCTACTCAAGAGAGGGAGAGACTCTATGAGAAAGGGATGCACAAAGGAGAGCATCTGAGGATTTACCTCTTGCAAGACAGCACTCTTCTCCAGGTGCTGGAATGGGTTGGAACCCCCACCTGCAAAACAAAGAGAGTAAAAGTCTTTCCAGGGATAGTGCCTCAGGAAATCAACTTTCTAAACATGCCCATACTTTAAGAAGAGACTGAACATTTTGGGGTAACCTTTTTTCCACGAACACCAAGCAACCAGATCTCCCTCTTTAAAGTAATATTGATTTGATATCTTCGTAGCAGTTCGGGAAGGCAGAGCAGATAGGACATTCTTTGATTTGTCATGCCCCCCAGAAGTCACTAGCCATGAGCCGAGCTAGTCTGATTAGCTGTAAAGTAACTGTGTTCCACTGTTATCCCCACAGACCTATTTCCAGCCCCTGCACTGGGAGCTTGCTGACAGTTAGAACATCAGTAAGACAGGCCTAGAAACAAAAGCTCAGACAAAAAGAGGCATCTCTTGCCAGACTGGCGAGTCAGGAGTGCTTTATCCTTCCCTTATAAACCAATCAGGAATCTACCAGTAAAGTATTTTTGGCTCTATCACTAATTAAAAGAACAAGACAGCAGACTAGAGAGTCTGGACACAGAGTAACTTTCATTGTCCCACTTAATAGAATAAATTATATTAAATAATTAAAAACTTCACCAATTCAGGAACAAATAATCAGAGGGAAAAGCACTATCATTCTGCACGGTCTCTATTACCTCGCCTCCTAAGCGCTTGTGAGCTGCTGCTTTTCAAAAGCTGCCAGCTATTGATAAGCAAGTTTTAATTAGTACCCATGTTCAGCCTGGCTCTGGGGCAATACACAGCCGTTTCCAGCGCTGTTTCAATGTTTAACAAGCCTGATCTGCTAGAAAGCACAGCTCCTGGGCCCAGTTCCGATCTGACCTGGGCTCGAAGCATCCTACGCTGGTGCCAGGAGCCTTTGCAAGAATAAGCCTTACATTTGTGTGAGGCAAACACATCCACACTCAGGCTCCTTCACAGTTCATAAACTGCCCTCCTCTGGCTCAGGAGCAGTTTGCAAATGCAGTAGGTGGCTAAACAAAGCACAGACACTTATGTGGGCTTGAGGAGAGAAGAAAACAAGGGGAAAAATCAAAAACGTCTCTAGTATGAGTATGAGCCAGCTCTAATATTAGCATGTGAATGTTTTCGAAAAAACCTGCCCAGCAGCCCAGTATTTCCCATGGTCAGCACGTCTACAATCCCTAAATCAGTCATCAACAACAGAGCATCAATCGCCTCTTCATCTTTCATAGGACTAAAGATCTTGAAATATATTGTAAATGAGGTCCTCACAGCGCTCTGTGTCAAAGTATTCCTCCATCATAGAAGGAGAAAGACACAGGGAAGACAGAGGCTGTGTGTTCAGAAAGCTCCTAATACTGGATGACTAACAACAATTTGTACTGATTTGCAGAGAAAGTCAATGACCAAGAAAGGATCTCAGAACAATTATAAGCCCAAAACAGCACCTGGACGTGCATTTCCGAGAGCCAGTGGAAACTACCTGAAGCATCCATGAATAGAAAAGAAACAGAAGCCAATTAAGCAGACACGCTCATCTCAGCAAAAAGACTGATAAATGGATATACATGGATATAAGTGGATATAAAAGGCCTGTAAATTCAGTGATGATGCGCTCCACATAAGACCAAGAACAACAAGCACTCAGGATATACATTCGGACAGGTACACAATCCACAGTAGAAAGGTAGGTGCAGTAAATGCTAGCAATCTTCATTCGACACAGAAGCAGTAGGATGAGAATTAAATGCAATAGCAAAGAAAAACGTTGGGAAGCGTGGAAGCAGCTGAGGCAGAAAAGATAAAGGAGAGCTCTGTGGGCTCTCAGTATGAACAAAGTCAACAAAAGTTAGCACCATAATACAAGGAAGTGAATCTCCTGCCAGCCTTGGCCACAGGTAACACAATACCTTGAAGCATGTGGCAGGTGCAAATGAAGAATAGCCCCAAAAATGAAAGCCAAGAGCAATTCCCCTCCAACAGTTGCCTCACTACATTCTCTGCTTATCAAGCAGAGGCTGGAGGTTTTGGACAAGGGAAACAAGGGCATTTCATGCGCATTCAAATAAAAAGCAAGCACAGTCACGCAGAACAATCACCAAGATCTTCGCTGAATCAATTTGCTTGAGGACGCACTGATTTGTTATGTACAACAAGCTGCATAGAAAGCTTCACAGGAAGACAAAAAATACAACACGAGGCACAATCATTAAAGTAAACACTGCCAGATTCTAGCCTTGACTCCACCTGAATTACACACCACATAAAATATCAACCTCTTCCTTACTACTCGGGCCTAAAGTTTTGAAAGGTCAAGCAATCACTTTGTGCTTCTTCGGTGCTCTCAGCCTTTCAGACCCACTGAAGCTAGCAGCAATCTTGTTGGAAGAGCAGACCTTGTGTGTCAGAAAAAGTGCCAAACCCTACAAATTGAATTCTACCCGTCCTGAGCACCCGGTTTGAGAGTTGGGCAACTGTGAACAGGGCTAATATGCCCAATATTTAGTCTCCGACTCCACGCCTGGCGATGCAGCAGGTAACCCCTGAGCCTTGGGCCAACACAGCTGGTTCAGCCTCTGGCTGCAGGCTGAGGGGAGGGCAGCAGCAGACTGCGCTGGTGCCTCCACAGCACTTCTCTGAGCATCAGCCGGCCCCGCTGCAAGGCTGGCACCGAGTCTCCCCTCACAGCTCCCACAGGGGTCACCCCTCACAGCCTCCATCCTTGCCAACAGTGGGGGTAACCCCTCACAGCCTCCATCCTTGCCAACAGTGGGGTCACCCCTCACAGCCTCCATCCTTGCCCACAGGAGGGCTAACCTCTCACAGCCTCCATCCTTGCCCACAGGGGGTGTAACCCCTCACAGCCTCCATCCTTGCCCACAGAGGGGGTAACCCCTCACAGCCTCCATTCTTGCCCACAGGGGGGGTAACCCCTCACAGCCTCCATCCTTGCCCACGGGGGGTCACCCCTCACAGCTCCTCTCTTACCTACGGGAAGGGGTCCCCCCTCACAGTTTTCCCCGACTACCCACAGCGGGGGTCTCCCCTCACAGCTCCCCCTTTACCTACTGGAAGGCTC
>JAHREE010150495.1:103606-119407 GCA_033628505.1 Tringa tobata
ACCCAGGGGCCCGAGGAAGGCTGCAGGATGGGCTGGGAGCACCCTTTACCTGTGGGGCGGCAGTCAGGGCGTAGTTGGGGGGCAGGGGTGGGGGGGGAGACGACGACACCACCGTGCTGCTAAGGGATTTGTGCAGTTCACGAGACCAGACTTGTCCTCGCGGCTCTCCCCCGTGAGGCTGTGCCATTGCTCCTTCAGCTCCTTGGCTGGGTGCCCGACTCCAGAAGAAAAGAATAAAAAGGAGGGAGCACCCGCCCTGCCCCGGCGGGGGGAATCGCTGTCTGTCACCATGGGAACTCCTCCCCCCGCAGAGCTCCCCCCGGGATGACTTCATATCTCCATCGAGCAGGAGGGCTGCGTCACCAGGATGGCACGGGGCGAGCGGCCACGTACGTCTCACGCGAGGACCTTCGCAGACGTGGCAACACGGGGGGACACGGGGCAGGATGCTGCAGAGCTGCAGCGGGAAGACTGAGCCCCCCAGGAGAGGGTCCCACAGAGAGGACCACACCGCGCATCTCCAGAGGAACAATGACAAGGGGCCCTCAGAGCTCCAGCTCCTTGCAGAAAACATGTCTGCAGCCCCTCTGCACCCCACCTCGTTGCCATCGAGGTACGAGGAGTGTAGGATCCTGTCTCTGCCCCCCCTCCACCTTTGGGAGTCACCAGCCTGGGACCTCATCCCTCTCCATCCTCCTCAGCAAAGCCAGGACAAGGTCACCTGTGAGTCACCACCGCGCGTGCGAGGCAGAAAACAGGAGATACTTGCGTTCCCATGTCATAGGGGCTCCTGCCAAGCACTGCACATCTGGAACAGCTGTAAACAAAGCAGGGGAAGTCAGAGAGCCACAGCAGGGAGCAGTGGGGACCTCCAGCCTCGCAGCAGCGGGGTTGGGGGGAATGGGTAGAAATAGATGTAGAACCACCACATGGAGGCCAGATGCCCAGGGTTTAAGCACACTCACCCATTGCCTCTTCCTGGAAGCCCCTGGGCACAGAGGGCATCTTCTGCACCAGGTGAGCGGAGGCAGGATCCTGCCATAGACACACTGCCTGGGCTCTGCCAGCTGCTCCAGCTCCTACAGCCACTGCCCACCAAGCCTCCTGCGAGAAGCCCCAGCCCCACGCATCGTGTCTGTGGTAAATGATCACTTCACAGATTCCCCCACCTGGAAACCATACCCTCCAGGTTTCATCGGTAGCACCAGGTCTGTTTCTCCATCGCCACGAGCACTGCTCAAGAGCGATGCGGTCCAGAAGGAGAGGTCAAGAGTTTGGGATATATGAATCTGTGCAATGCTCAACTGTACACTGTACCCTGAGAAACTCAGAACACACGTTTCTGAAGCTGAAATCCATCAACTGCTAAATCCTGAGGAAACACAACTTTAATTCCCTAGATTAAACATTCAAATAAGGAAGAAAAGATCCTCCCCAAGAAGAGTCAACTCACTCTTCCCTAAATATAACAAATCAAAGATAAGCAGCACGTTCCCTTTATAGCATTATCCAAGTGCCTACTCTGAGTAAAAGTTACATGCAAAGTAGAAACCGGTGCACGGTCTGGGGCTGTTTCACACACCACTTTGCACATCCAGGTCACTGTGTGCCGAGGGGGGTGCACGTGGAGCAGCTTTATTCTGTGCATTGCACCGAGCGTCGGTACCACATTCACAGCAGGGCTACGCAGCACCCATAGAAGCCAAACGCTCAACGTCACACCGCAGGCTCTGGGTGAAAGCAGGAAGAGCACTCAGATAATTCAGGCTCCTTCTTCAATATCTTAATTAGCCCCACTCAATTCAGGTCATGTGGCATTTGATCCAGCTTCCTTCACTGTCCTTGTGCTGTCTGTGCTATGCGGTTCTAGCACCAAGGCAGCATACACTGCCTTAAAAAATCCCAGAGCACAGCCAAGGCTCAGCAATGGATGGTGGGACACCGAGCAGTGTCCCCAGAGCATCTGGCAGGTGATCCAGCACAGGTACTACTCCCATCAACTCCACTTTGTACAAAAAAAATCCTGCCTACTCTCACAGGCCAGGGCTGAGACCTCCTCGTGCTGCCACCTCCAGCAGCCTAATGCCACCAGCTCTATTTTCTAGTCCTAGGCAGGTGAGGAACCTGGGCAGATCCTCCTCCAGGCACCACAGTTCTAGTAGCTTTTCTGGGCATCCCCAGCCACGGGCTCAATGGGCAGCAAAGCAGAACTTCAGCCTGGCAGCCCCACTAAAAACCTCAGAGCCCTGAGGAAGGAAAATGCGTAGGGGGAAAGAGCTGGAAAGAAGAGATTTGCCTGGGAAAGTGAGAACCACTGATCCTCTTTGGATGGCGTGTGGGGTAAAGCAGCTTTTAATGAGGGTGTTCAGGGCTCAGACTCGCCCCCTTTCAGACACGCCACTGAAGAAAGAGCCGAGACAAAGAGGACACAAGTCCTGCCGCCGAGCCCCGCTCAGCTTCGTGCCTCACAGCAGCCCGGGACGGCTGGTGCTGGCAGTCAGGCCTGGATGGGCCCTTTGTCCCCTGCTTTTCCACCTAATGAATACACTACAGCTTGAGATGAGCCGTTTCCTCTTCCAAATAGGATACAGGATTTCTGGATATGATTCCGGATGCCGCGGCTCGTCATTCCTCTCTCCTGGTGTCCAAAGTCCTCACGGTGCACAGGAGGGCAGGGCAAGCCTGGGAATCTGCCAAGCATCTGGTACCACCCTCACCCTGCTGGGTGACACTTCACCACAGGGAGAACTCGGCCCTCCTCCGAGCAAACCACACGAAACGGGCTGGCCAAGGGAAAAGGTCCCTGGTCACAGCCACGCCGACACCTCGGTTCATCCCTGCACCTAGGGGTCCAAGCAGCGTGAAGATCTGCCAACAGGAGACACCAGCAGAGCTGAGCTTCTCCTGCCCCATCTTCTAAACCCTGCCCACCTATGGCTCCCACTGCCATCTTCCACCAGCCTCGGCAGGAGAGCGGGTAGAGGAGCAGGCCCGGAGGGCTGTGGGCTCTCCTCCCAAAAGCTCTTTGGCACCAAAGAGCGGCACGGCTCCAAGCCTCTCATTTCTGTGAAAGCCTCTCTGCAGCTCCCTGCTTCCCTGAGGACAAGCTTGGCTCAGCACCTATGATTAGTATCAACTGTACTTTCCAGGGGGTGTAATTAGTTCAGGTGAGGCAACTACTGACAGTTGGCTGCTGTGGCCCCTCTCTTGGCAAGCGCCCGGCTCCCAAACAAGCAGCTCACATATCAAAGGGGCTGCCTGCTCCACGAGCAGATCCACCCTGTACATCTGCCCTGGCCCTGCAGCCCCACGCTGGGGGCACCAGCAGCTTCTCCTGCTAGAGACCAGGGAAACCTGGAGCACTGGCGAGCACTGCCCGCTCTCACTGCTAGATTTTATGTCCCTGGAATAGCTTTGTATGCTGGAAAAAACTCACTGAAGGGCTGTGCGGGTGGCATTACGGAGCCTTGCGTTGGGTGCACAGAAGGATGCACAGCATCCTCACTTCCAGGCCAGAGACAGAGCATCAAGGTGTCAGGGAGGGCAAGCAATTGCCTAGAGGGAGGCGGAGGGTGCAAGCTTCAAAGAGGGAACTTTACCGTGAGAGGACAAGACAGTTCACACCGCCCAGAAGGGGAGGGAGCAAAGGCCAGTTCATACACCAGACTAAATTTATCATCACAGTCTAATGGGATCCCAAGTAACCTTCCAAGTGAAGTAGCAAAACAAAACACTTAAGCCATTGAAAAGTAGACTGGTCAAAGAGCCCCGCTGAACAATCCCACATTGTCCAGGGAGCCAGGAAACAGATTTATTAGGTCACCCAGGCCATCTCCAGTTTCAGTGAAATTGCCCTGTTCTAGGGATGGTTCCAACTCCCTCCTCTGGCACTGCCACTGTCCTTCACTGGGCAGCGGAAACCGCAGGAAGGGGAGGGGAGATGTCCAGGAAAAGACCTCACTTTTTCAAGGTTTGGGAAAAGCACTGAGGTAGGAACACTTCCATCGTGCCAGAAATTTCCCAGTTTGGATTCCCTTGGACTGAAGCTGCTCCGGTGGAGGAACAGAAACACACCCTTACGGCTCAAACAGCAAAAGACCTGCCAACAAGATCAGAGCTTCAGTTCCTCCAGCACCAAGGGATCCAGCTGCCAAATGCCTGACAACTCTGCACTAATTCCATGTTACGCTTCCCAAGCCCCACTATGGCTCCAAGTACGGGTGTCTCTGCCAAGCAGTAACGTTCTCCACTCCTGAATGGGTTTCCCCTTCCCACCTTTCAGATCCCCAGCCTGGCTGCTTCTTGTTTACCAGGACAAAAAACGGTATCGCAAACCTCTCAATCCTTATAGCTGGTGAGACACCCACGTTTCTGGAAGCAGGGACTGCCCCAGCACCCAAACACGACAGGCACTACAAGGCAGAGTGCCACTGGAACAGCAGCCAGATGATGCCAGGCACGGTTCAGCCTTGACTCCAGGCTGTGGGCACCCAACAGCACCATGCACCCAGCACCACTCACCAGGGCATGGTTCCTACACCGGATCCGCCCAGACACCCAGATTTCTACATGGATAAAAGCACCTCCAAAACACCTTCTAACCCTGCATAAACCAGCCACCCTCGCAGAGCTGCAGCCTCCTGGTCAGGAGGGAGCGGGTGTCAGTCCTCGCTGAAGCACCGGGAGCACGCTGCTCAGCGCAGCCAGCCTGCTGCTTTGGCAGAGAAACAGGGCAGGATGGAAAGCAGAGGTCGCAGAGGGGTTTGAATCTGTTCCTAGTACAAAGCAGTGCAGGAGGGGCTGGGGAATTACTCAAGGGGAACAACCATTCCCAAGCGGATACCTCCAGAGAAGAAAACTTGTAGGAAATGCTAAAGCAAGGATGTACATCTCCCTTTCCTCGCATTTCTCACCAACTGCAAAGCACCCTGGAAGCTCACCTGGGGGAAGGGGAAAGATGTAGCAATGGAAGACAAAAGAGGATTACAGTCTGATTGCAGTCACAAAACCAAGACAGAATCATTTACTGGTTCCACAAGGCTTGAGGCGTAAGTGAGATTGTTTAGTTTTTCAGCCCTCGGTGCACTTGTAACGAGCCAGAGCTTGCGACGATAGTTAAACCCAAATTGCATCAAGAACATTTAACAGTTTCAAACTTGCCTAGTATAAGCAATGAGTTCAGACACACTGACTCTCTCATCAAGAATCCAGATTCAGCACAAATGATTTAGTACACTGGATTAGGCTCAAGTGTAATGACTAACTCCTAGAAACTTTTACACTATTTTTAAATCCCACTTGCCAGGGCAGCACCTGGAAATTAAACGAGAATCCCAGGGAGATTTATCCCAAAGACAAAAATTAAAGAGGAGTACCTCGCAGCTTCCAAAGGTAGCTCCGACAGGCTAGTGCCACCTGGTGGGAAGCTTTTCTCCATCCCCCTTGCTCAGCTTCATCCTTTCTGTTCCATGTTCCAACTCCCCAGAAGCAAGACAAAGGAGCAACAACCAGATTAACGCCAGAAAGAGCACGAAGGGCCAGGTATCTCTTCCAACTACTCAGACCTAGATATTATATTCCAGCTGTAGGCCAGGTCACCCTATACTTCAGGCAGGGGCTTCTCAGCTATTGCATAGCTGAGATGGACTGGATCATCTGCAAGAGGAACGTGTAGACAAAACCCAACATACTCCATAACAATCTCTGCTCATTATCGAGCTGGTTTACAGGTAAGAAGGAAGCTGAAGATGAGAGGTAACATATCCCCATACAGGCTCTGGAAAGATGTTTGTCTAGCAACAGCTCCAGCTCCTCACACCATCCTGACTCTGCTAGAGACAACCACCACAATTGTACTGAGACATCAGCAGGCAAGGCCAGGCTGACCTGCACCAGCTTTGATAGGTGGTGGGAACTCAACTGACCAGTCTTATCTATAACTGGTTAGGGAGAGAGGGGTTGCACAAACTGCCCCTCCACAGAGATGGTCACTCCAACGAGGGTGTCACAAACAGCCAGACCAGAAACACTACCACCACATCCCAGGGACAGGAAGCAGATCGCTTTTCCACAGATCTATTTTGATCTCCTTGACAAACAGGAAAGCACAGAGGTCTCCCTCAGCTGAGGGCCCTTTGTTCTTAGGTCTCTACAAACAGCAACGCTACAGCCCAAGTTTGACCACGCTGCCGCGTGCACAGAAAGGCACAGTGGAAACAGCTAGAGCTACACTGGCAGCCTCGTACCGGCAGAAAGACTTCCTTCAACCAGCCTAAAGACAGGGCTCTGAAGACACTGCCAGCTCAGGACAGAGGAGGTGGGGCTGCAGACAGACACACAGACAAGTTTCCAGCATAAGCCCTGACAAATCAAGACTGATTGATCAATACCTCACCAATTTGGCAAGATTAACAATGTCTATACACACAACCCAGCAAGACACGTTTCACTCCCAGCAGAACCAACTCCATACAGGATACATTTATTTTTATTTTTATACATTTAACACCGAGAAGACAGCCATTTTGATGGGACTCATCTTGCCCCTGGTGCACAAGACATTCAGAGCCAGAGGGAACCTGTCACAGTCCACAGCTTCACTATTTCCAACCTGCAGGGACACTTCCTAGAAACGGACCCAGAACATGCCACTGCGGATACGGTTGTAATCCAAGAGCTGTTCAATGGGACCTGGGTGAACAGAACAAGAGTCAGTCAGTGCAGATGTAGTTAAAATCCCTGTGCAGATTCCTATGGTCTTAAAGCAGATGGTGGCAGAGCAGGCTGTGCTCACTACCCAGAGCACAAAACCAGGCAACTGCAACTCAAACCGGCAGAGGAAAACCAGCAGATACCACCATCTGACAGAGAAAGCATTACTTGTTTCCTCAGAATAAGTTATTTTCTCATGCTGCTCCACAATGCTCAGTAGAGCTTCACACACAAGCATGAAATACAGGGAACCACCAAGTCACTGAGATTTCAGCTAGTTCTTTCCAACTTCCTGCTTAAAACCCCTCTTCCTTTTTCCAAGCTGCTCCACTTTGGAGGCCAGAGGAAACAGCTGCACGGAGGAAGGGAATCCACAATACACAAGAAGGAGGCAGCAGAACAGAGCTGAGCTGCTCAGGCAGGTTTTCCGAGTGGAATTTGTCCTTGGCCAGACAGACATGCCAGAGCAGCACAAGAGAATCAAGTCCCTTCACTTCCTTTATGTAAACCACCATGACCCCAGGGTAAGGACACCTGGCAGAGGCTGCTGGGCCCGCACCCAGCTATGGGACTCCCAGTCTTAGTCACAGCTCCATGGCAAGTAGAGAGGTGGGAGGACAGCCAGCAGCTTGCTGCCACTGCATCTCCATCACCTGCAGGTTCCATCTCCTGGCAAACGTGCCTTGGCACATCTAACGTGCAGAGGTAGAAGAATACCAGAGTGGTTTGGAGGCCAGAACAGACACACATGAGAAGTGCCTGCAGCTCACCTCCACACAGCTCTTGACCCCTACCTGTTTTTTGAGCTACGGTGTACTAATTGCCACGTACTACTTACCAACTGCTGCAATTGCTGGGCATTTGTCATAAATGTATTTACTGCAGACTTCTCTCACCATTCTTGCATCAACGGCCTAGTAAATATCAAACAAGGAATTAATGACCCTTCTAACAGACCTCTGTTTCTCAGAGTTGGAAGTTACTGTTGCCTTTAGATATCAAGATCATTACAGAGATACTGTCAGACCCTCGAGGGCCATCTGCACCAACTGTGCAGCTCTCATCTGCAAGGACGGTCAATGTTCTACACAGCACGCTCTTCTAAGTGTACAGAGGACATGGCAGTCCAAAATCTGAACCCTTCTAAGGGATACAGTGGCTGCAGAACTCACAAACTAGATGCTGGTCACCTCTAGGGAAACTGTTACAGGAATTTCAAGTTGCACTGTCTAACACAGGCATAGGCCCTCTTTCCGGCATGGACCAAACCCAGCCAAAGGGGCAGAAGATACATTGAGTCTATGCCAGAGATTCTGACACATTTGTATCAGCATCAGTGAGCTGACTGCAGGCAGCTTGACTAAGAGCTAAGCGTGTGTGTCGTGTCACTGCAGCAAACTAAGCCCAGAAAATGCTGACGTCGCCCACGCTCAGGTACCCCAACCAAAAGAAAAGGATACCTACAGCAATCCTGGCATCCCATTCCTCCAGAGGGATACGGCGGCCGTAGTTTAAGAGATGGCTTCCAATGTTCTCACACACTGGAGTAGTACCTAGGTGTTGAAGATAACGACACGGTCAGCACAGCAGAAAGCCTTCCAGAACTGCACAGCCTGATCATCAGTCAAAGCAGACAGAAGAAACTCTAGCCGTTAAACTGGCTTCTAATGAAGTACCACTCATAGTTACCACTCTGAGCAGCTCTGGCAGGGGTTCAGCAATACAAGGACTGCTTCACCAGTCTCCCAGAGCGTTACAGCCAAGGCAGACCTGTCTGAGGGTCTCGATTCCAACTTCACTTTAACAACATAACGACTAGAAGTTTAGAGTCAGAGCCAGCCTGGAGCACGGCAGGCTGGGGTCAGCTGCTTCGACATGGCAGGAGGGATGCAGAGCAGGGGAAAGGAAGTTTTGCCCAGAGCCTGCCAGCAGTACTGCTATGTCCAGCAGAGCTCCTGCTCCCCAGGAGAGACATAAGAGGTAACCCCCTGAAAGCTGCCCAGTGGTCAATCCATAAACCAGAACATACCATCCAGTTGAGCCACCATGGCATTTCGGAGATAGTTCTTGGCTCTCTTCACCTCTGACTCTGTGGTACTAGTGCACAGACGCATCCTGGAGAGGAGACGGAAAGACCACTAAAGCTCTTAAAGGTGTTTGTCTGCTCAGACACAAAGTGAGTTCCTCCCTTTCCCAAGCCTCTGCAGAAACGAGTTATTATCACCATCGCTTGTCTTGCAGGCTTGAGATTCATTCTTTATCACTGCAGAGCAGCTAAGAACTGGGGAGCACTGAAGAGGAAGAGCTCAAGCTTACAGGCAGGGGATATCAGCCAGCAGGTCCCCCTCGCAAAGGCCTAAGCAGCCAGCTCTAGCCTGGCCATCAGGCACAGTGACAAGCGGTCTGCGGTTCACTATATATGAGAAGGAAGGCATAAGAGCTATTCCCACACCTGGCAAGCTGCTATGGAAACATGCTGAAAGAACAAGGCATTTCCACAGAGCCTGTTTGGACTCCAGCTGCTAAATCCCTTCCTCCCCTGCCAACTGCAACATCTCTGGGGCACGGGCTAACTCCATCTGCTCCATACACAGCACAGCTCCAAATCTCAGATGTATCCTCAGATGTACCCTCAAACCATTAGTGGGATATACATATATACAGTAAGATGTATAAACAGAAGGTCCCCAAACGCTGGCATGACTCCAGCATCAGGGCATTTATCAGCCACCACAGTCTGAGAGGCAGGAACTCTGCCGGCTTTGCTCAAGCTTAACAAGACAATGGAAAGATGCCTCTTGGGCACCTGGTAAAGCCTCGTCTCTGAGGAACAATCTCACTTGTATATAAAAAAAACCAAACCCCAGAGCCTCAGTGCTAATACTTGGAAGCACGAATGAAAGACCCGAAAAGCCCTAAGGGGTTAAAATAGCTCCTCAAAACATTTACAGAAACCACTTACAGGATCACTTAACCAGAATGCGAGCTACCAAGAAGTTCATAAAGAAAGACAGCTCTCTGAAGAGCTAATATGCTCCCCATGAGCTCAGTATCCCACAAGAAGATTTTAAACAGGAACTTTTGCCAAAGTTGTACTTACCACTCGCCCTGAGCACAGAACATCATATCATCTATGGACAGAGGATCGGAAACAAAATGGAAACCGAAGAGACCAGTATCGGAGTAAGAGGTGTTGAAAGTCTGGAAACTGTGGCATAGATTATGCTCCACAGCAAGTGTAGCCAGCCTGCTGGACTGATTCTGTAAATAAGGAGATACCATCAGCCATTTCCGTCTTACAGCTTCCTCACAGCTCAAATTCTTTCCAGCTGAGCTGTCTTCAGAAAGACCACAGACAAGACAGAGCGGAACAATTTGCTGAAGGAGAGCTTAATTTAGGACCTTCATGTGGTCAACAGATGAGATTTGCTGGTGGAAAAGCCACAGACAATGGCCTAAGAGCCCATCCAGCAAAAGCATTTCCTTTCCCAGCCGCAGATGAGGAGCTGGTATGCATACCACCGTAGGAGTGGGAGAAAATGGGAAATGCAAGGTCTCCCAGTAGCAGGGCTTAGAACAGTTATGCAGACCAGACAGATTTCAGACAAGAATGGATGTAACATTGAGGTTTTTTACAAGTTCCACCTGCTTTGAAGTGGTAAGGCAAGCTTGCAGCATAAGACTGTAGACTCTGTCCTTCTTCCATCATCGCCCCCACCAAGTGGTTAGTTTGTGAGGACAAGAATAAGCCGCTGAGAATTCATCGGCTAAACCTCTCCCAAACTTAGCAGAGAAGGCTCAGTTCACCTCCAGCATTACCTTGATTAGCCTTGATTGCACTTCTATCTTAATTTCCAGAGTCCTGGCCACTTCACAGCTGGAAGCCAGCCACAACAGCCTCCCATAAAGCTCATTCATCCAGGGTCTCCCTAATATTTAACAGTTCATATTAAAAGGCTCCAGGTGCTCCCTATCACAGTCATAAGCCTCTTACCTTACCACCTCCAAACGTGCGGTCATAGCGTCCAATGATAGCATTAGCCACATTGAGGACAATGTTGTCTGGATCAGCCCATCCTGGTCCCTCCACAGCAAGAGCAATATGGGCAACGGGCAGAGCATCATCTCTGGCACGGATCTAGAAAGTCATCAAGGAAGAGCAGAGAACTGCATGAGCACTGTGGCTTTGTCTGCAGCACCAGGCTGACAAACTGGATAATATCGCAGTGAAATGACATAGTCTCAAGCATTACTGAGCACAAACCAGCTCAGAGTTTTCTAGCAGATGATAATAGAATCATAGAATTGCCTAGGTTGGAAGGAACCTTTAAGATCATCTAGTACAACCATCAACCTAACTCTGATGAAAAAAAAAAATAAATATCACTAAACCATGTCACTAAGCACTCAGGTGTGAGCAACAGCCTCATGTTCCCAACTGATTTCAGTTCTAAAAGGCAACACATTGTGGCAATAAGCCCCAAGAACAGAGCATGGAGGCACTACCAAGATGCTGTCTCATCAGCTTCTCCGAGATATACAAGCAGTTTTTTCCTATCAGAAACTGCTATAACTGGATTCACATTCATTCAACAGTTTGGCAACAGCTGTTTGTTTTGTTTGGGATCAAGACAACTTTACCTCACTCCCAGTGAAGCGACAGCGTGGGAGGGCAGGCACAGCATCCTCTTTGTATGTAAAAGGCACTCCACTGAAGTGCTGCCTCGCTGCATCTACCAGCTCTTTGTGGGAAATACCTGGCAATGGGAAAGAGACAGATTTGAAGTCATAAACAGCTTTAACAAAATCATCTGATTTTATATCAGAGATGCATTACACAGGTCCAATCACCAGCTTGAAAATACCCAGGCTTCCCAGAACCACAAAGATCTAGAACTTACCTCCAGCAGCTGCCAGGACCATACGAGGTGCCTTGAAGTGAGTATCAACGTATGAAGCTAGATCTGCCCGAGTCAGATGCCTAGAAAGAAAAGAGAGACCTCGTATATCAGCATTTTGGAGATGGAGGGATGAGAGGCTTAAGAGAAGCAAGTTCACAATGCGGAGACAGCAGTAATGTTGATTTTCTTAGTTCCTTCCTTTTTAGGAGGAAGACTACACTGTCCCTGCTTTCCCTGCCCTCTAATTCCTAAACACATAGAACAGAAACTGGTGGCCAGGAAAGAGAGTTAAGGATGAGCTTCAATACAGGATAGAGCATTGACTCTGGTCACTGAGCTACCAGTATCCTAACAGTGTGTACGCTCAAGGCCACTGCTTTAATGAGCACTACTGGCTCTTAATTTCTCTAATGGTGTTGAACTGACAGGTATGGGAGAAGGTTCAACCTGGCCCTACCAACCTCACATCTTAGATGAGGAGGATCCTAGAGAAGAATGCGTGCAGCATTATGCTTTCACCAGCACTAACAGAGAAAACAGAGTCAAGACACAACAAGAAGCCCAGGGCACAGGTCACCTCTGTGCACAGACTGGTGTCCTTGTGCAGTCACCACTGCTGAGAAGCAGCAGCTGTGCACCCCAAGGACTGAACTCATAGGCTGTGTACTGCATCCAGCCTGTTGCTCACTTGATGTTCTCTGTGGTCCCCTCGACAGTGCGGGCCAGTGGAGTTCCCTGGAAAGCAGTGGCATGAAGGTAATCAAAGGTAACATCCGCCAAGTTGCTGTCGATTTCTTTCATCTCCTGAAGGATGACGCCACGCTCCTTCTCAATCTGAGACTCCTCCAGCGCACAGTTCTGCACGATGTCAGCCAGAAGCTCTACAACTGCAACATATTTCCTACGTTAGCAATCCCACTGCTTGTTCACTACCCAGTGCTGCTGACAGGAGAAAAGACACACAGGCAGCAGGGGCACCGCAGGAGGAGTGAGCAACAAATCACACTGGGTAGCGGATGTAACCTAACAGAGATGATTGCTACCCATTCCCACAGCATCAGAGAGACAAACAACACTGTTTAAGCATGAAGTTTCCAAGTCATCTTGCCAAGCATCACTGCCAGTAGAAAAGGCAGCAACTGCAGAAAGTGAAGCATGTCAGTAGGAGGGTATTGTATTGTTGCAGAAACAGCCTGAATGTTTAGAGAGAGCTTCTGACATCTACAGTGTAGCCCACATCCATAGTAAGGCCCACAGCTCTGACTGCAATCAGTGTCTCTGGATAAAACCCACCCAAAGAGGAGCCTGCACATGGTAGTACAGAGCACAAGCAACACCCGCAAGAGCTGCACCGAGCACTCCTGGCACAGTAGCTGTTGCTGACCTGTTTCTCAGCTCCATTCAGTAGCCACAGACTACTGAATCCCCCCCGCTCTCTCCTGGCAATATAGTGCAGTCTGACATAACAAGAGCTTTGCAAAACTGGTTTTAGGAACACATGAACTTGGAGCTTTGAAGTACCCATCGTGGCAATGCTCTCTTCAACTACCAACTAGAACCTCCAATTTCGTGCTCAGCTACAAGTTCACCCCTTGTTCTGTTATTAGAAAGGATGCTGGTGAGAGAGAAACACAAGCACACATACTTGCTTCATCCTTAACCTGCAAATGAGACTTTGCCCACTGGCTACCTTACCTTTGGGCATGTCCTTGGACAAGGCTTTTATGTAATAGGCAGTCTGCTCACGCGAGGTGTACCCGTTCAGGTGAGCACCCATACTCTCCACCTCCTTCTCAAAGGCAGCACAAGGACGCTTCTTTGTGCCCTAAAAGAAAACAGATCAACACAATTATGAAATGAACAGATTCCCCTCTCAGGTAGAACTAAAGCAAGGAAAAGAACAATAAACACCTAAACCAATAAAACCTGTCACATGATTCATGAAAGCCAAGACCAAGTGCAGAAAGCAAGAGATTTAAAACATAGCTTATTTACTTTAACTAAAGGATGGCTGAAGTGTATTTTGAAAGACCAACAATAACCCAGCAGGAAAAGAGAAGATCTATGCTAAGAGACCAGAGTAGCTGAAGTGACATCAGTGGAAGTAAACCAAGAATAAGCCTAAGCCTAAACCAAAAATAAGCAGGTTCCTAGCTACTCATGTAGCAATAATCAGAAGCCAGAACAGGAGCAGAAAACTACTTCTAACACACAGCTCATCTCTTAAGGAGCAAGCCAGATACTGCAGTTGCTTATGATGGCACAGGCCGGACAGCAAGGCCCAGGTTTAGATGCCTTCTGCCCTAGGACTGTTCAGCAGACACATTATTAGAAAAGTAAGACCCGTAGCCTCTGAACTTTGCTGGTCCACTAAGAAAAACAAAGAAAAATAAATGGCTACAGGAAATGATGCTTTGAGCTCTGCCTGCTAACTGGAAGAAACATGCTTCATACATAGTCCTGTATGTGCACCACGCAGCAGCTGGTATAGTCAGGGATTGGAACCGCAGTGTCAAAGACTCAGTCTCACTTGTTACTTAAAATATTTTTCCCTTTAAGAGGGGAAATACCAACTATTAAATAAGAGTTGCCTTAATTCACGCATGCTTGCAGGTTCTGCATATGCAAAGAGCACCACATAGGCTAGGTGCCTTTTGAAGTTCATTTTTGTACTATGTGCGAAGTATCTGGGACTCAGATGACCTGATTTACACTCTCTTAACAGCTACAGAAGCAAGAGGGCAATATACAAGTGAATATTTAGAACAGCTCTCCACGCAACCCTGTGCCAGACCCAGCATACCTCCTCACCTTAAAGGCCAGGTGTTCCAGGAAATAACCCGCTCCGTTGTTCTTCTCATCTTCATGGCGGCTCCCCACCCCGATCCACACGCCCACCTAACGGCAAAAGCATCAACTACACATATTAGAAAAGAAAACAAACAGCTTGCTCAAGCCTGATGCCACAAATATAACAGCAGGGACAAGAAGTGTCCTCTGCAGACAAAGCACCAGTAGCACCAAAATAAGAACAAACACCATACGCTGTTTCCCATCCACATTTTGGCTCTTTACCTAGCAGCTTTGCAAAAAGCCTAGTTTTGCCAGAGATATGACTACTACTGGTCACTCACTGCTCACACAAACAGCGTAAGGCTAAGAAAACTTGTAGGGCATGAAAGCTTGACTAAAGACTTACACAAAGCCAGGCTAGGCCTTCTACTGCCACAATAATCCCACCAGCTAACAAAAAGAAAGGGTAGGGTCTCTGTCAAAAGCTTCAGTTCAAATAGGGGTTTGCTACTTTTGGAAGACGAGCTACAGTCTAGGCAAGGTTGACCGTTCCAAGGTAAACCCTTAACCTATCTAAAACTCACCGTACACGTTGGCTGATTGGACTCCTCTGAAGCTACACGGAGACCATTGTCCAGAGTGGTGACCTGGGTCTCAGGGATGTTTTGGAGTGTCTGGGCATAGGTGGCAGCACCTCGGTTCCTTGTCAAACTCAATAAAGCTGCCTGAAAAAAGCAAAACACAGACTGCTGGGTGCGCAGCTGACCGAAGCTAGGCCAGACAAGCCCTTTCACGTTTATATCTCTGCTTTTGCGTTCCTACCGCACGCTGCTCGTTAACCGGGGGGCTGGAAACCCTCTGCAGCGCCAGAGGTTTCAAGCAGGTCGAAAAACCCAGCGAGGAGCCCCATGAACCGGTTAAATCCCGGCACCGGGGCGAAGGAGGGGAGAGGACAGCAGGCCGCCGGCAACCCCAGCGAAGGGTGAAGGCCACCGCTGTCCCCCGCCCGGTCGGGCCCCACTCCGGAGGCAGGGGGCTTCCATGGCGACCGCCGCCCGCCCCGCACCGGCCTCCGCGTCCCCGTGACCTTCCCGGCCAGCCGGTAGGCCGGGCCCAGCAGCCTCAACGCACGGCAAGACCTCCCGCTCCCCTCGCCGGCCTCCCTCCGACCCGTCTCGCCGTTTCCCCCGCCGCGGTGACTCACGGAGGGGCGAGGTCCCCGCAGCAAGGCCCGTCCGGCCGCACACCCCGCCCGGCAAACAGAGGAAGCCGCCATCTTGTCCCTGCCGCCGCCGACCGACCGGGCCGCACCGCGCCTGCGCAGCACCCAGGGGGCGTGCGGGAGGGGGGAGGCGCATGCGCACGAGACCGAGCGGCAGCCAGCGATGCGCATGCG
>JAHREE010150499.1:0-75188 GCA_033628505.1 Tringa tobata
TGCAGGGCTCAGGGTGGGCAAGATGGGGCCTGGCCCTGCTCGCCGGCCACCCCTGGGCTGGCTGGGCTTGGTCCACCATGGCCAGGTGGGCTGTAAGGACGGGCACGGCGGTGGCCAGGTGGGCTGTAAGGATGGGCACGGTGCAGGTGGCCGCTCTTGGGTCCAGCGGGGAGATGGAACGGGGGGAAGATGGCAGAGCATCCCCAAGATGTGTTCCTTGCAGCGGGGTGAGCTTCGGGAGGGCAGCCGGGGCAAAGCTGTGTCTTCCCTGGTGCGTCTCCACAGGCAGTTGGGTCGAGCCGGTGCGAGGAGTAATCTGTTGGGCTTTGCGGTACCCGGGGCTTTGAGGTGGGTGCTGTTCCGTAAAACACGACTTCGGCCACTGCCTTTAAATCATGAAATTTACCTTGTTGAGCAGCGGAAGTCGCGGCCCCAGGGGTTGTCCTCGCCCTCCTTCCCCACACCTCCCTCCCATCCTCCATGTTGACTCGTTGCTTTTCTTTAAAAACATTGCACTTGGTCAGATTGCCTTCTCGAGATGGGTTTCTCGGCTTCCTTTGATGACCTGAAATTTTCCCAGGCTCGTAGCGTGCAGTGTTGTTAGCGTAAATGAACCTTTTCTCGATGGCCTGTCTATGAGAACCGGTGCCAGACCTGAGCTCCTGTGCTAACATGCCCATCTGAAGCAAGAATGCAGTCCAGATGCCCAAAATATTGGGGTCAGCGATGCATCTGGATTCCCCTAGAGCTAGATGAGGCGACGCAGCGTTATTTCTAAAACGCAGAGATTTGCGAGGAATGCGGCGCTGGTATGTCACTTGAGCGTACGAAAGCCACCTGTGTTTGATTAAGGTGCAGTCTCGCTTTCGGGGCTAACTGGATATTCTTTCAAAATATTTTTTACAAGCCTTAAATTCCTGTTAGGGGACGAGCATTTGCTAGATGGGTAGCCAGATAAAAACATGCTTAGTAAGAGCTGGTGCATGTTCTCTCCAGGTAGGCTGTGCAGAGGGCTTAATGGCAGCGCAGAAGATGACATGTGTCCTGCGGCACCGTGTGGCACCTGCGTGTAGATCTCTTGGATGCGGGGATTACCAGATCCCGGGGGTCCTGTAAGACCACCGGGGTTGTGAAGTTGGCCGTTGTTTTTGCGTGGCATCAGGCGTATCAGTGATGCTGAATGCTGGATGTAAAGTTTTGGGATATTCTGTAACTGTGATTTTTAGAGGGTGCCTGGTTTGAGCCCAGTTCTGTGCTCTCTGAAGTCGCTGAGAGCTTTGCTGTTGATTCTGCTGAAAAATACAGTAATGGCACATAGTAAAATTCGTTGTTTGTAATCTTAGAGTGTTTATTTACAGCGATACTCATTTCTTTTCTCCTCTGTTTCAGCCAAACAAACTTGTTCACCTTGGAGCTACAAATATCAGTGATTTGAGATTTGAGCTTGTCCCCCACTGTTCCTGCGCAAGCGAGGACCAGAAAAATGAACGTCCAAGGGAAAGGCTTCCCCTTGGACCTTGGAGGAAGCTTCACTGAAGATGCTCCGAGGCCGCCGGTTCCTGGCGAGGAGGGGGAGCTCGTGTCCACGGATCCAAGGCCAGTTAGCCACGGTTTCTACTCCGGTAAAAGCGATGTGGTTAGAAATGAGACGTCGACGGCAACCCCGCGGCGCTCCGATTTGGATTTGGGGTACGAGCCCGAGGGGAGTGCTTCGCCAACTCCACCCTACCTGAAGTGGGCCGAGTCGCTGCACTCCTTGCTGGATGATCAAGACGGTATCAACCTCTTCAGGACTTTCCTGAAACAGGAGGACTGCGCGGATCTGCTGGACTTCTGGTTTGCCTGCAGCGGGTTCAGGAAGCTGGAGCCGTGCACGTCTAACGAGGAAAAAAGACTCAAGCTGGCAAAAGCCATTTACAAAAAATACATCCTCGACAACAACGGCATTGTGTCCCGGCAGATCAAACCCGCCACAAAAAGCTTCATCAAAGACTGCGTCATGAAACTGCAGATTGACCCCGACATGTTTGACCAGGCCCAAACGGAGATTCAGTGCATGATAGAAGACAATACCTACCCTTTGTTCCTCAAGTCGGATATTTATTTGGAATACACGAGGACAGGTGGGGAAAGTCCAAAAATTTATAGCGACCCGAGCTCGGGGTCCGGGACAGGTAAAGGGCTACCTGGTTATCTGCCGACTCTGAACGAGGACGAGGAGTGGAAATGCGACCAAGAGGCCGAGCCCGAGGCCAGCCGGGACTCGGCACCCTCCAGCAGGCTGACGCAGAAGCTGCTCCTGGAGACGGCCACCCAACGCGCCGCCTCGGCCCGGCGCTACAGCGAGGGCAGGGAGTTCAGGTAGGGCAGCGCCAGGGCAGCGTCCCTTCTGCGGGGTGTCTCGGGGGGGGACGGAGCGGGGAGACGCCGCGGGGGCGATGGGAAGCCTTGGAGAGGACCTTGGGTGGTGGGGAGCATCCGCACGGGGTGGCATCGTGTGGGCACTTTGGTGGAATCCAAAGCTTTATTTGAAATCGGTCGTGGGTTATATTAAGGGTGTTCCTGTCTGATGGCCCCGAATCATCCCTGCAGCACGTTCCTCATCCAGGGAAGCTGCTGCTGGAGGCAGGTAGGGCCTGGTGGGCAGTGGATGTCCTCCTGCACGCACAGGGAGTCGAGTGAGCTGCAGTTTCAGGTTGGCCGGAGCCCGCAGCGGCAGAACCTGGGTGTTCAGTTACAGGAACACAGGCAAGCACAGCTCGTGGTAAAACTTCTTGTAAATACACCAGGAAATTGTTGTGTTGAGCCACGAGTAGAGGCTGCAGGAAGTTTGCAGGAGATGCCCTCACCTCTGTAATATATATATATATCTCAGTGAAATGGGGTTCACCATACTCCCTGATAATGGTGTCGCTTTGCACATGACATTCCCAGCACTGGATTCTAGCGGTGTCAAAGTCAGAATCGCCAGATCCAGTTAAAACCATTCCCTGCTGCAGCTTTTCCCTTCATCAAAGTAATTGCTGTTGTTTTGTGGGTTGTTTTTTGTTTTGTTTTGTTTTAACTGGAGGAGTTGCACAGTTTTGCAGCCTGGTTTTTTTCTGGGTCCCCCACCCACTTCCAGCCAACATGGATTTTGAAACTTGCTGAGAGCTCAGTTAAAATTCCAGACAATTAACTTAGCAGGGAGCTCTCTGGGATCAATAAGCGTGTGTGTGTCTAACCTTTGCTGAATCAACAGAACCCGGCCAGAACACATTCCTACTTTTTTTTTTTTTCCTTTTTTCTTTTTTTTTTTTTTAAATAAAATCTCCTTGTTTTAAGACCTGCTTAGGCTAAAATCTGACGCTTTGTGAAGATTACGAAATGAAGTAGCTGAACTGTCCTCTTCAAAGGCGCCTGCCTTATGAAAAGCATTTCTGTGTTTAATCTCCCTCGGCCGTCCCTTTAGGCTGGCAGCTGGAAACGCATCCCGCCCCGCGCAAGGTCTCGGCGCCTTTCAGCTGGCGAAATGTTTTCGGTTTGATTCTTGTTTTCTTCTAGATATTTGAGGAGGGGGATGTTGCATGTGGAACTCTTGGGGAAAGGAAGTTTAAAAAAAAAAAAAACAAAAAAAGGTGGGGGGGGAGAATTCACGTGGACTCCCGCTGTTTTAATCAGGAGTCGGAAAAACAAAATCCCAGGGTCCTGGGACTTTCCCGTGGAGTTAATAAAAACCTTGAATGTTGCTTGAAGTGTGTTTTCACTGAGCAGTCGGGTACTCACCATAAGCGAAGGATGAGAAAAGTCTACCGTTTAAGTATTTTTTAATTTAAGCGATAATGGCTTTAAGATTGAAATTAACTTATTTGAGGTTCAGCTGTGTTTAGTTCCCTTACTGGAGCAGGTAGCAAAATCCCGTGTGCAACACCGCGCTTCCCAGCTCCAACTTCAGGAAAAAAAAAAATGCACTTTACCCATTATTTCAATATATCTGTGCCAGATTTTAAAATGGTTAAGAAACATGCTATGAAATAGAAGTATTCTGGAGTGGAGTTCCTTGGTCTTGGGCGTTTTCATACCAGGTTGGAACAACGTGAAATAAATCCTTACCTGGGGGATGGAGGTCAGAAAAAAAAACGCGTTACTGTTAATTTGTAGTGTCCAGCAGCCTGTCATTGTGGCTACCGACGCTCTGCTGACCTGTGCGGTAGGGAGGCATGGAAACGTTTACCGTTCTCACCAGAGCAGCCCAGAGTAACCCAAGATAGCTGATTTATTTTATTTTTTTAAATGTTGGTATGTCAGCCCTAGTAGCATCCAGAGCATCGCCATGGAAGATGCTGCCAAACTGTGCAATCTCTGCATTTTTTATTCTGAAAAAAAATCCGCTGAGATACTTATTTATGAGGTGACTGTTGCTCTTTGTGCAAGATCTTGTGGTTGAATTAACTTACTTCCCGGATGTTGTATAGCAATAGCTGTCTTGAACAAGCTGGTTTTTAAGCTGTGGCGTCTTTTTCCTGCAGAATTTTTTTGTGTTCCTTTACTTTCTCACCTGAGTGACTGTGCTGGACGCTGGTGGAGCTGCTGGCAGCAAGAAGCCATAGCTGCGTGCAGCATTGGAGAGGCTGAGTCCCAATTTATTTTGAAAATTTCCACAAACCTTTTTATTTTTCTTGCGTATGTGGGGAAGAATTTCTCGTTTCTGTTCTTGAGGGAATGTTGAAATAGGCTGTTTTGCATTATATCTGAGGGACTGTTTAATCTTCCCAAGATTGAACTTCTATTCCTTGGCTTCCATGGAAACCCTAAATAAAGAGGAATCTGAGCAAAGGCAATAGAAATTATTTCTCTGTTAACAAACGAGCATCTTGAATCGGCTCCAAATTTTTTGCAGCAGAAAGTTCATAAATCTCGACACGGTAGCTCTGCTCTCGGGAGAGCAAATGTTAAAAATTCTTCAAACGGCAGAAGACAACCCGATTAACGGTGGATATTTTGAAGGTGTGCAAATGTGCGTGCGTATGTGAGACTATCCCAAAGCCAAAAGCATCGCCGTTACCCACTGTGTTTTTGTATGTGTAGGAAAAGGCCAATAGTCATTATAGTTAGGCTCCTGCAAATTAATTGGACATTGGTTATGGATCAGTGAACTTCAAAGAGGGTAACCCCTGAAGATCTCGGGCATTAACTGGCAGCTTCCGAAAGTGACACTAACGTGGTTGTGAGGGTGGCTAAATCGTTCATTAACCTTCTTCTGACACGGCGGGATGGCGTTCCTCGCATCCCAAGAGCAGAAATTAAACCTGTGCCTGAGAACTGCCCTGCAGCCTGGTTTTCCAGCGCTCCGGGAAAACGCACACGTCTTTAAAAAGCTGGAAATTTGGTGTTTGGTGGGGAAAGCTCACAGTTGTGTCTTTTGTCAGGGTGGGCTTCTTCTGCCGTCTCTTTAAGTTTTGCATCAAAAGGGGTTCCCGTCCTGCTCCCAAAGCGCTGGGGAGCAGCGCTCGCAGCCTTTGCTTTCTTCTCGTGGTGGAAAGCAAGAATGGTGTTATGCGTGAGGAGCTCTGCTTTCATCTCCTCTGAAAGACCAGCAAGCTGGAGATGCGTCATAGCATCATAGAATGGTTTGGGTTGGAAGGGATCTTAAAGATCATCCAGTTCCAACCCCCCTGCCATGGGCAGGGACACCCACCACTAGACTAGGTTTCTCAAAGCCCCGTCCTGCCTGGCCTTGGAGGTTGGTTCTGCCAGTTGTTTTGGGTTTTGACCCGTGTCATGGAGTACACAGTATGTTGGAAAGGAGACCTGGAGGATGGTGATGAGAGGACATGTGGTGGTAGGTGAGATCTCCAGTTGTTGGGTGCTGGGGAATGTTGTGGTAGAGCTGTTATGCACGGATGGAGAAATTTTCCATCAGGGGCTTTGATATATGTGTGGTTTGGGCATTTTTTAAAGGAAGCTGGCTACATAGCTAAGCTTTAATTTCCAGAGTGC
Organism: Tringa tobata; assembly: GCA_033628505.1. NCBI lineage: Eukaryota > Metazoa > Chordata > Aves > Charadriiformes > Scolopacidae > Tringa > Tringa tobata. The sequence goes on from JAHREE010150499.1 coordinate 5,980, forward strand.
TGAGCTGACTAAGTTCATGGCATTTCACAAGTGGTGGTGGTTCAAATGAAAAGTATGGGTGATGCCACCAGACGGTTCTCCACCAGGGCTGGTAGAAAACTCCAGGAGGGTCCTCGTGCTTATGTTCACATACTGGCAGCCTCCCTGGATATGTGTGGGAGCAGCTGTCCCCAAAATATATAACCCACACTTCTTCATAATGGGGTACAAGGAGAAAACAAGTGGAGAAACGACTGAAGGAGCTTTCGTAGGGATGTGACAGCCTCTGGTCTGAGACAGTGCAACGACGAAGTGTAACGTGGAAAGGAGTGGTGTAGGCTGGTGCAGGGACGAGGCAGGATCTCTCCATTCCTTAGGCAGCATCAACGGTCCAGCGGTCAGAAGCTGGGCCTGGCTCACGAAGAAGCTGAAATTTAGCTGGCAGACCTAATTTTGAGGTTTGCTGCTTCGTTCGTAATTAAATATTAAATTGCGCGCTTCTGACTCAAGCCCGTGCGGTGAAGGAACTGGCGTTAATTGTACCGAACTGGTGTTAATTGTACCAAACAGGTGGAAAACCAGGGATGCAAAATCACAAACGCTTACGCAGGAGCCATCTGCATGTAGAAAGTTTAAGGCACACGTTATTGTCTTACCAATGGTTCTTTTAACTGGGGAAGCAACGTGTGTTGGAAACAGGCTACTGGAGCTTCATGAGGGGCTGGTTGCTGGAAATAAAACCAGCTACTGAGTGTTTGAAGGCAGAAAGAGTAAGTTTTGGACACTTAGCCTGAATTAAAATTGCTGGGCCCATAACAACACTTGTAATCGATACAGCCCCATTTGGCGTCTGTGGCTATTGCCAAATTTAAAGAAAAATAAGTTACTGAATAATGGTTTTGGTTCTGCATTGTTCTGGAGAGAAGTTAGTGAGTCTAACGGGGAGGTGGGGTCTGATGCCAATAGCACTAAGTGTTAATTTAGTGGCTGCAGTGCTGTAAGATATACAAGACAAAGACTGATGGTGTTTTTGCACAGAAGTTACGCCAGCTTTTTTTAAATACATTGTTAAGCTGATGAAACTTCTGCGTGGAAATGCTTACATTAACAGTGTAAAGTATTTATACCGGCGGTTGCCAAGTTTTAAAATGGATTTTATTTGAAGAAGAATACCTTTTGTGCCCATAGCTTTGCCTCTACACAAATCAAGATGAAGAAGTGGCGTGTTTGTTGTTTGGTCACGGATCAGCGCTTTGGCTTCTTTTTAAAGACAGGTAGTTGAAGCTTTTAGCACTCTGTTTTGATAAATGAAAAGCGTTTTCTCTCCTACCTTATTTTGCTGTGATTGAGTTTTATTTGGGCTACAGAATCTATTTTCTTACAAGTGGAAAAGGGCAGTTATATCCCCCTTTTTTTGGTGCTGGGGAGGTTCAGAGTGGACATGGAGGGGGGGAAAGTCTTCATGAGAAGCGCAGTGCAGCCCAGGAACAGGTCACCAGAGGGGAGGGGATCTCCATTCTTGGAGGGCTTCATGGCTGGGTTTGACAGAGCCATGGCCCATCTGGTCCTGTTTTGATGTGCACTTGCCCTGAGGGCACAAATCATGAGATACTGTGCTTTGAGAACCGGGTTGGAAGTCAGACTGGTTTGGGTTCTGCCTGGTTTCTGAAAAAATTGGGTGCTAAAAAGCTTTATGGGAAGCTGAGCCGATCACAAGGCGCTGAGAAGTGCCTCCAGGAGGTGGGCCACGGGCTGGGTACACCTTGGTTTTGATCTGCCCTTCAACTTCAACTTGGCTTTATGTTTTAAGAGTTTCTTTGTTGTCACTATAATGGACTAATCCCTTGAATAATTAGTTACCATTGGACGTTTTAAAAATGACTGCTTCTTGGATGTTTTCCTTTAATAGTCTGTTAGATCCTGGATTTATTAACTATTGAGACAGACTGTGAAATCCTGTTATGCCGGGTTTTCTTGGTGGAAAAGGGACTGAGAAGGGCTTGGGGGTGCTGGGGGAACACATGCTAGCATCGTGTTAGGGTAGAGCTGTTGACTTCCCCCACCTTCCCAAGCCGTGCAAGAAGTCCTCCCTGCCCACTGGGATGGGTTGTTGGCTGCTGGACCCAAGTCATGGGTCATCCCTAGATTTGGGCCTTCAGAAGGTGTTCCAAGAAGTTAGAGCACTGTGGCTGCACGGTGCAAGGCCAGTCACAGTCACCATGCATTTAAAGTATATCACAGACCTGATTTTATTAGAATTGGTGGAAAAATCTAGTTTCAGAAGTGGCTGTATGTGTAGTGCACAAAATTGCCATGTTTAAAAAAAACACTCGGAACGGAGGTGCTGATATCCTAAATCAGTTCCTGGAAATATCATTGGATTATTAGGCTCATCCTTAAATCCATTAAGCAAATTACAGTTAATCAGTCAAATAAAAGAAGAAAGATCTTTTGCAAGGCCCTGTCTTTTGAGCCACATGCAGAAGCTCTAGTAATATTTTAATTTTCCGTCTGTCAGTGAATGTATTCAATCACTTTGCTTCCTTATGTGGAGGATTTGAAATTAGAAACTGAGGTTAATTATCTGCATTAAATGAAATATGCGAAGCCCACAAAAGCAAAAACCTTCACGATTTGGTATGGTCTGTTAAGCCAGGCAGGCTGTTTCAGAAGGAGAGGGGTTATTTTTTCCCAGTTTTGTTCCGACTGAAGGGTTTTAGTCACAGTAATTGAAATGATTAAAAAGTCAAATTGCTGGTGAATATAATTCTGAGCATCTTTCTGAAAAGATCTGACACTTTGTTGAGAGCAGGGGTTTGCTCGGCGTGGAGCAGCCGGTGCTGTGCCGTCCCAGCGCTGAGGCCGGTTGTCCTCGGTGCCTTCTTACCAACCTCTTCCATGGCAATGGGCTGTCAAAGCTCTGCTGCTGGGCTAGTGGAGGGGATTTGGAAGTGGAGCAAAACTGGAGGAAATAAAACGGGTCTGACACCATCCATCCTAATGCCAGTAATTAGCTAATTACTGCCTGCTTCATTTGGAAGTGCAGCTTTGGACTCTACAAAGAAGACAGTCCTCCTGGAGATACACCATCTCCAGCGGTCAGCTGATTTTGGGGCGATTTGTTTGTCAAGAGGCTCGTGTCCAGGAAGGACATGGACCTGTTGGAATGGGTCCAGAGAAGAGCCACAAAGATGAAGAGAGGGCTGGAGCACCTCTCCTGTGAGGACACGCTGAGAGAGTTGAGGTTGTTCAGCCTGGAGAAGAAAAGAGAAGGCTCCAGGGAGACCTCAGGCCTTCCAGGACTTGAAGGGAGCCTACAGTAGAGGTGGGGAGGGACTCTCTATCAGGGAGTGGAGTGATAGGACAAGGGACAATGGTTTTAAACTGAAAGAGGGGAGATTTAGGTTAGGTATTAGGAAGAAGTTCTTCTCTGTGAGGGTGGTGAGACCCTGGCCCACGTTGCCCAGAGAAGCTGTGGCTGCCCCATCCCTGGAGGTGGTCAAGACCAGGTTGGATGGGGCTTTGAGCAACCTGGTCTAGTGGGAGGTATCCCTGCCCATGGCAGGGGGTGGGACTAGATGATCTTTAAGGTCCCTTCCAACCTAAACCATTCCATGATTTTATGTTTTTCTTCCTGCTGCCGTACACACACAGCTCAGGGTTGAGCTACTCCACTGCGCGCTGAGGGCAAAGATGCCCCTTTGCTGGTGCAGCCCTGAATCCCCTGCTCATCACCTGGGCACATCAGGAAGGGTTTCTTCTGGAGACATGCGTTTTCTTGTTCCCCTCTGCCGTGTGCTAGAACAAGCTGCTTTGTCTGAAGTCACGCTCAGAAATTGCATTGCGGCAGGTCACGCTTGCGTGCAAAAGCAAAACCATCGTTACTCACAGCCCGGGTCTGGGTTCGTCACTGATGTTACAGCAGTGATGAATTTAAGTAGAACCGTTGCAATTTTAAGTCAGATTATCCAAATTCTATAAAACCCACGTGGAAATTGGATTTTACCTTTGAAGACTTCAGAGTATGCTTTTGTGGTAAGACCTGGAATTTCTGAGTCCTGTGGCCCCCAAGATACAACCTGTCCTTAAAGTACTGGCTTTTAGAAGGTCTCTAGCTGATCTAAATAGCTAGTAGATTAATAGCATTCATGTATCCTGATGAAAAACAGCAGAAGGAGGGAAAACTATAGCTAGAGGAAAAAACCTCCTTGAAATACCCCAGTGAGACCTAGTGGTTAGCACCAGGACCTCACATTAGTCCCTGGACCTACCTCCAGAGCCTGATGACCAGAAGTCCCTAGGTTTTATTCTTCCTTCAACCCTCCGACCTCCACATATCTCCTGTCCTGCTGCAGTCAGGAGACTCTCAGTCCTCTCCCTCTCTTCTTTTTTTTTCTGGAGGTTTAGGGGTTTTGTCATTTATCTGCAGGGTGTGTTCAGAGAAACACTGGTGCTGGAAGGAGGAGAGTGGTAGGTGTAGGGCGGTGGGATTGTTGTTTTTTTTAAGCAGTCCACGTTTAGAGTGGGTTAGCCCTGCTGGAAGACCATGCCTTTACTGTTCAAGAGATTTACCCTTTTCGATCATAAATTTTGGTCCTTTACTTGGGGGGCCATCGGCTTTTCAGACTGGGCGAGATTTGTGTTGAAGAGGAGCTCCCTTGTTCTGCCATTGCTGTCAGCCTGGTCCAGAAGGCCACTTTGGGAGTGCATGGATTCAGGTGGGACCCACGGTTGGGTGGCTGAGGACCTCTCCAAGCTTCCACAGGCGAAGTTCAAATCAGAGCCGAGTTGCAGGGGAGCTCCTGGGAATTACAGGTAGGATCCAGGGAGAGGGGTGCAGGGACTTCGTATCCAGCTGTAGCTACTGGGTTTGATTAACTTCATCCTGGCTCTGCCCCGCGGCGGCAAGAGCTGTAAAACCATTTGGCACCAGACATGCAAATGAGAGCCGGGCTGAAGCGACTGTTACCCGCCAGGATCCCGAAAGAGGAATCAACAAATAGAAATTATTCTATTATCAGGGGCAAAGTTCACAGGTTAACCATCATGTCAAATCAATGAAATACAGCCTTGATCTCCCGCACAAGGGCTTTATTGTGTATAAATAAGAGCGCCCGAGCAAAGACAGCAAGTTCTTGCACTGTAACATTTGCAGCGTGCCGAAGAAAGGGAAGCTCTGTACGGCAGCACGAAACGCCTCCTTCGGACCATGGGCTTCATTCCTGCTTCAAAAGATTGTAAAACATGACCTTGGAACCTTCTTGCTCTCCTTATGGCCTTACCCAGATTGGATTTCCACGGGGCATGTATTTTTTATTTTTTTAATAAAAAGTTGGGGTCTTTGGCTAAGAAGCCTTGTCTTTGTACTTTTAATTCAGTCCATGTGACTGTCATAACGTTTATTTCTTAGGAAATGAAAAATGTTCTTCTTGAGCAAAGCCACAGAAGGCGGCTGTTGGGTAGGCTGGCAACCTCAGGTGTGTGCAACATGTGTCTTCTGCTGATCTGCTCACGCTGGGTGAAGACCATCACCCCTTTGGTGCTTGGTCCAAGGCTCCACCAGGAAAAGAAAGGACAGAAGCTGCCTTCTTTGTGGCAGAAGTATTTATATTTAATGTGTCCTTCAACATCTGCACATTCAGGGCAGCTTTGTTTTCCTCTCTGGGGAAAAGCTACTTTGAAAAGGCTCACTTGACCCTCTTTCTCTTCAAGATGGGCCAATGCTGGCGAAAATACATGAGCTTGAAAAAGGATGGAAACAGGCAGCAAAGCATGTGTCACTGCAGCGTAGGATTTGTCACCTTGTGGTTTTCCCCTCCAGATACACGCAGTGAAGTTTGTGACCCGGGGGTGATTTGGCTGCTGCTGGCTTGGGAAGTCAGCCCGACTAGAGGCATTTGAGAAGGCTGAGCATCCCGCCGTCCCAGAGCGGTGGCTTTGGGTCTTCCCCAGAAGAGGCCCGCTAAAACTGACCCATCAGCCTTCCTCCTGAAGAGAGGAAGCTTTCCAAATAGGCATGGGAAAAACTTTCCTGTGGTAATCCTGGAGATAACAGGTCATGCAGCTTCACCCAGTGGTTCTTGCACAATAACTTGTGGTCAGGCTGAAGTGTCTATTTTAGAAAGGCATCCAAGCGATGGGAGGTCACGCAGCATTTTTCTTATCTCTTCCCATGGTGAGTTACTCTCACTGTTCTCAACATGTTCCTTATTGCTGCCTTCAGTTTTTTCCAGCTTCATTTTCTAGCTGCTGGGTTTTGGTGTGGTTTTGCTCACTTTAGTGGCTCCAAATAACTTTGCATGTTTGGAAAAAGAAGAAAAAAAAAAAGGAAAAAAACCCAAACCCTGCTGAATGGGTGTGAATGTTCTCCTTAAGTGGCAGCGGCTTTGTTATGGAAGGCCCTTTGGTTTTATTAGACTTTTCAACCCTCCGGTCGACTGTTAAACAAGCCGTAGCTTGTCATGGTTGACAAACCTTCTGCTCTGGTCTCAGACCTAACCTACCAGTTTAAAAGGCAGTATTCTTTTGTGTGCAGGTTTCTGGGTGGGGACCATTGGGCTTCTAAGGGAAATTAACTTGCGGCCTTTCTTACCTCCCCCCCCCCAACTCCCACCTCAGATAAATTAAGTTTTGTGTTAACTGTTCTGTCACTTCCAAAGGCCAAAAGGAATCGTCAGCCTATGCTTTAGTTTTTCTGCTACCTGAAGTACTCTGCTACACGCTGAGAGTGCAAGTAGGTGGGAATATGTAATTACATTAAAAACAAAACAGCTGCACGATCAGTGTCAGCAGCTGAAGATAAAATGCAGAAAGTTTTTTTCGAATGATTCATCCGTAATTATTTAAAAACACGTCGAATTTATTCTCCAGCTTTGGAGGAGAATTCTTGCAAGGCTGGCGTTTGCCATCCGGGGATGTTTATACACCTGAGTAAATGCCTGTCTCAGCAGTTTGTCGGTGCCGAGCGCTCCAGATCTAAATCCCTTCAAAGGGAAACCCAGCACACCTTTGTCTCCTGGCCTGGCCCTCTCCGGAGCTCTCACCGGGGAGGTGGAACCAGTCGTGGCAGTGGCTGGCACTGGGACAGGCAGGGTGCCCAGGCTCGCGCCGTTCTAATAACTGTTCCAGAGCAAACTGTGGGTTTGCTCTCCCTAGGTTTAGGTGGCAGAGCAGATGACACAAATACGCTGGTGGGGAGGTGGGAGGAGGTCGGGGAGCAGCAACCACAGCATGGGCTGTGCCTGCTCACCTCTCTCTGCGTCCCTCCAGCACTGCGTGGGTTGTAGTGGGCCGGGGAAAAGGTGAGGTTCCTTTAGATGGTCTCTCTTGCGTGCGGCAGGCTGGCAATGACCTCTCGTACTGATTTTAGGGTGCTGGAAGGTTTCTGTGCTTTTCCACGTGTCGTTGCAGGTGCTGGTGCTTTCTGCCCAACTGGGCAAAACTCGGTATTTTTATTTTCGGGAGAAGGTAGCCTGTGCTGGGAGAGGAGCATTTTTCAGATGCTTCTCTCTCTCAGCGGTTGCCAAGGGGTGGGAAAGGTGCTGCACTGGACCTGCTGAGAACTAGAGGGGGGGGTTGTTATTGTTTTTTATGCTAACCTAGCACTCTGCCCGACTCACCGGCCCAGATAAGCATCGGCGCAGGGCAGGGCTCTGGCCCGCGTGGCCGGGAGGGCAACCGGCACGGCAGAGGCTGTCACCACCCAGCGACCAACGCCTTGCAGTTTCATCAGGCTCGGGGTGCGTTTTTCCTCCAGCGAGAGGCACGGTGCGATCGCCTCCACCGCAGCGGAGCAAGGGGAAGAGGGGAGGGATCTCCCACAGCGAGGAGATGCGTCTCTGAACCATTAGCAGAGTGTCCTCAGCCCTGGGACAGTTCGTCGGTTGAGCTCCACCGCTCCGTCACGCTGCTCAGATGGAAGAGATGAACAAATCTGAGGAAGGCAGAAACCCCAGCAATGGATGTGGCCCCTGCAGCAGCAGCTTTAGTCGAGAGCTCAAGGAGGCTTTTCTGATCCTGCAGCAGTCTTGGCAGAAAAGTCATCTGGCCCTGTCTTGGTCTGTTTTCCTTCCTTGATGCCATGCTAGAGCTCCTCGCCTTGAGAGCCAGCTGTCCCTTGACTTGTGTTGGGCATTCTCAGCCTGGGAGAGGTGGCATGTTGGAGCTGGAGTGAGCAAGCTAATATCCCACCCATTTCATAGTGAAGATCATAGAGTCATAGAATGGTTTAGGTAGGAAAGGGCCTTAAAGATCATCTAGTTCCAACCCCTCTGCCGTGGGCAGGGACACCTCCCACTAGACCAGGTTGCTCAAGACACTGGCCTTGCAGTCCTCCAGTGCCTGCCCACGGCTCTTCCGCATGCTCAGAAGGGTTGATGCGTCCTGCAGCTCACTGGATTGGCCTCCCCAGTGGTAGGCTACACTTGAGAGGCCCGGTGGCTTGGACTTAGCAGGTCATCAGGGTTTTGGTCCCTGCTGGTGACGCCCTGAGTCAGCTCCGCGTGGATTGCTGTCTTTCTCACCTCATATAGGTTCTTCTGTCCAGAGCCATCAACCACACTGCCAGCAGTCAACCTACGAGCAACCCTTTTTCTTTGTTAATTGCCACCTGTGGCTTGGCACCAGCAATGTCAGAAACCCTCCCAGGTAGCCCATCTTGGGCTGTGGAATTGGGTGTAGTGTGTTGCCTCAGGTGGTACGGAGTAGCTTTGGAAATCATCCTGGAAGCCTGAGCTGAAGAAAGAGGGTGGGACTGGAGCCAAACCTCTTGTTCCAGATGGGACAGTAGTGGCAGGAACACCTATTGTCCACAAAGGTGTTGCCAAGCCACAGAAAGCAATTAGCAGGGAAGAAAAATGTGCTTCCTTTACAATCTGAATTTTAAAGACAGTTTTTCTTTTTTACATTTAATATACACATTGATATGCCAAATAGGCAAAATCAGGATTGTAAGAGCAACTATCTGAAATTATCTAACTCATGTAGTTTAATGAAACAGGTGGGTTTGTCAAACAGGATTATATTCAGTCCAGAGCGACAGTTGAGGTTGAAGCAGGTTTATAACACGGGTTACTTTGCCTTTGGCATCGAGGACAAGTAAAACAGCCCTGGAGGATGGTAGAGCTGGTCTCTTTCTAACCATATTGTTTCCAATGCCATTACAGTGGACATAGAGTTTGAAAATAGTTTTTTTCTGCCTTTATATGGTCGGCTGTTAACGTTGCATCTAAACTCTGTATTAAACAGTCAGCACCTTCAGGTCTTGAAAACATTTTCACAAGTTCTCACACAGGGGACCCTTCTGCACCAAGTCCACCTCCCCAACTGACAGTGCAACCATGGTCTATATTTGTGCTAGGCTGCTGGATTTACATTTTGCTATCCTAGTGCTCAGTGCATTGCTTCCCTCTGTCTTTTATTGTGTTTTGAGTGTGAATTTGGAACCAGAGAGCAGGGTTTCAGGGGTGGGAAATCCTTCTGAGGTGCTGGGGTGAGCATGGAGATGGGGAGGTGCCGCCTGCAATCTGTGCCCTGCAGAGCTCCAGGCTTGAGGAGATGGGATGGAGGAGAGGGGAGATGGTGTGGCCCTGCCTTGGCTGGGGACCTGCTGACTGTGTGAGCTGTTTGAGGTCAGAGTGCCTTGTTAGTGCTTTACTCTTCGTCCTATATAGACAAAACAGGCACTTCCCAAAACAGGCACGTGTCATTTCTTGGAGAAAAGTCTGTTAAAGCTTTTCCCAGGCTCTTTCAAGCACGTTGTTGGTTTTCCTTGCATTAATCCTTCCTCCTTGCTCTTCCCGTGGTCCCTACAATGCAAGATCAGAAAAGGCTGTTCCAATATCTCACCTCTCTCACCAGATTTCTTAAAATTCTTCTGTTTTCAGTAAGCACATCAGCCATGTCCACCTTACCTGGTGTTGACAGCAGTCCTACGTCAAGCTGGAGGTTGGACTACTATGATCCTCCAGAGGTCCCCTCCAACCAGTACCTCTGTGGTTTTAGTTGACTGCTAAGCACAGACTCATCTGTCACACTGTGTCTGAAGGATCACATCAGCTTTTATGCAACAATGAGCCCTGCAGAAATTCATGTGCTCATACAGCTGAAGCAATGACACTAACAGCTGGACCGGTGGCCAGGAGACAGGGAGCCATCGCTGCAAAAAATAGTGAAATACAATATGAGAGCCCTGCTCAGAGGTAAAAGTGCAGTTCCAGCAACCCAAGCCACGTGAGCAAGGAAAAGCATTCCCCCCCAAAAAAAAAATGCATCAAAAATGAGGGATGAGACTGCCATACTGTAACAGTCATCTGTGAGAGATCATATCCTTGTCTGTCCCTCCTCCTCTGCACCTCTGGGGGTGTTTTTAAATCTCCCACCTAAAAGGTTAAGCTTTAAAAATGAGAAAGGTATGTTTCCTTTCCTACCAGTCATTTAATGATTTTTAACTTGCTGTTTGATCCTGGTTCTCATGCATTGACTGCATGGGAGCTACAGCGCTGGGTTACAGATCAAGCAGGTGATGGCTCCTTTAAAACCTACGAGGCTTAAATCAAATTATGCGGTATTAAAATCAAGCATTTTTTTCATATAACAAAAGGAATGGATTCTTTGTTGGTATGCGCTTAGGATCCTCCCATGTTTTTAAATATCTGATCTTAAATCTGTTCTGCTGGTGGTGGATTTCTCATGGCAACGTGGTGGCCGGAGGTCCTGCGTCTCGCCTCCCAGGCCAGTGAAGGTGGGAAATGGGCAGCGTGCTATTTTTAGAAATCAGCAGTGATACATTCCAGGAACTCCTGCAGTATTTTTTAGAACCGAGTTTGAAGGTTTTAAGCACAGATAGGGAAATATGTCATCTGTGTAAATTACTCTAAATTACCTGCAATTTGTTGGGAGTTGCCATTTCTAAGGGCTTATTGCAACTCTAGATATTTGAGGAAGCTTTTGATTATCCTGAGCTTGTAAAATGTAATTGGCTATTTCTTAATTGTTGTCCTCTGTGAAGTATAATTACCTGTAATGTAAAGCTTTTTATTTGTCAATGCCGCAAACAGGAAATCAAGAGTGTCTGATTGAGATAAGTTTGGGGACTCCACCGTGACTTTTAATTGCATCAGGTGACTTGTTTGTACAGGGACTGGTCTCTCCTGTAAAGTCTTGGAGGCCTTCAAAGAATCTAGAGACCTTAAATACCGTCTTTATGTCTTGTTGTGCAGAAGTCTGGCTTTGTTCTTTCCTAAAACACCCTTCCGACAGCGACCGTCGTCTTAGCAAGGTGATGGCACCTCTTCATTCTGACATACTGCCTGAAGTTTCAGGAGGAATAGACTGAATCTGAATTAATTGCTTAAAAGCAGTTAATCAGAAGATGTTGTAGAGCTTGCTGGCGTTCATGAATACCATAGAGAAATCTGTTAATTAAAACTTAGCAGCCTGAAGGAAGCTGATAGATATGGAGAATCACAGTTCTCTTCAGTGTGTGGTGGTACCTGGATGCAGAGCAGAGAATAGGTCTTGAATGGCCATACTGAACTTGGATCTGCTGCAGACTGGAAGTATGTTGTGTCCCAGCCCAACGTGTCTGCACAGGGAGTTGGTTCTCATGTCCCATTTGCTGCTCAGCTGCCCTTGACCCAACTGTGTTGGCATGTGTGGGACTGTGGTGGGATGAAGGGGTGACTTGGTTGGGGGGTATGTTGCATGGTCAAGGTCTACCTTGTTTACAACTTGTGTCTCCCCGGGTTCGTGTCGAGCTCCCTCATGCTGAAGCTGTCATCATCTTCCCAAGCTGCATCTGTTCTTGATGGGACATTAAACTTAATTGCTTAATTGAACTTAGACATTATTGGGGAATTCTTTGCTGTAGTTCTGGGTAGTTTTCATGTTTTACAGCAGCAATAGAAGTGTCAGGCTGGGTACGTTCACCCTTCCTTCATCTCCACCCAGGCTTGGCTGTGCTGAGCCCACGCGCAGCTCTGGGGAGCAGAGGAGGAAGATGTAACATGGATTGAGGTGGCCAGTCTGGGGTTTTGCATTCAGTGCGAGGGGGTGGAGAGACGTAAAGGGAAAAAATTAAAATCCCTCTCCTTGCCCTCTGCAGCCCTGGGAGATGCTGTGCCAAAACAGGCTGGTTTATGAATGGCTCTACTCCCATACTTGGAGGTTTCCACAACTTCTATGCGCGTGTGTTTTCCTTACATGCAGTCTATAGGTTTAAATATCCTCCTCACTGTGCCTTTGGAGCACAACTTAGAAGCAAGAGCTGCTTGAGAGCGTCCTCCAGGAGCGCCTCCCATTCTGCCGCCCGACAGCAGCAGCGCAGGCTTCCTTTGGAGGAACCACCTAAAAACAAAACCTTAAAATAAAACCCTCTTCTTGCTAAGCTCACTCTCCGCAAACATAGAATTATTTGGTTTTATTTTTGCTCTTTTGATGGAGAACTGGTGCCGAGGAGTTCTCAGGGAGAGCGGTGAGTCAGCTCGCCCAACAGTGACTCTATTGATAGATGGAAGGAGTGGCGCTGAACTCTGTCTAGTCATTGTTGGTGCTTGGCTGGAGCGCCGGGGGCTCCCAGGGCAGGCTCAAACACCTCTCGCCAGCCTTCAGAGATCAAACGCCATGAGTCAGGCCGCAGAAAATCATGATAGGGCCCAAATTAATTAAATCTTTACTACTTTTTTTTTTTTAAAACCTTGTTTTGAGAGTGGGAGGGGAAGGACACGCATGCACCAGGGTGTGTGGGACCCACCAGCTCGTGTCTCATTGCAAGTTGACTTTTCTTGCATCTCCTGAGCTGCTCCAGTGGAAATTCGGCCCCTGCTCTGCTCTGGAGCAATGGACCTGCCAACTTTTTCCTCTCTTGGTGTCTCTCATTTCTCTCCTTTCTCTGTAAGGACGCGAGGCAGAGCTGGAAAACAAACATTTAGCACAGACACATTGCTCTTACCTATCCCATCTTCTGGTTATTTTACAATTAAAAATGCATACAAGCCAGAAAACATTTCAAGAGGGTGTTTAATTAATTCTAGTTTTTGTGTAATTTTGATCAAGGTGGGAGAGGCAGGAGGTGGCCAAGATGGTGGGAAGTGTGGCTGTGCTGCAGACCTACCAACGGCTTTCCACTGGGTTTTCCCATCTCCTTTTTCCCAGGGCATGGCTTGCTGTCAGAGGTGGGGAGAACCGCATTCATGAAGCCCATGGCTTCTGAGAGAGCTTTACCTATGAACCAAACCTTAAAGGTCATGGGCGCGTGATGGACCGTCTCCTACTAGTGCACCAGCTCTTTGTGCCAGCACTGATAGCCCATGCCTTGCATTGGGTGTCTCAGAGTTGGCACCATCCCCTGGGCAAGAGAGGGTTACAACTGGCACCGAAGGCCTCGAACTTCACTTTGGTCTATTAAACCAAGTGCCACACACTTTGATACCTCGGGCCATGCCGCCCCGAGCTTTCTTCAGGTGCTCTGAACGCACGGTGTTCTCCTCCCGTCTCACCAGGCACCAAGAGCCAGCCAATTTTCAGCATAACGCACAATCTCAACTATTTTATTGCTTAATTTAGGCCATAAAGTCCCTTTGATGTGTTGTGTAATGCAACGTTCATTCTGAAAAAGTGGGTGGAGTAGCTTTATGGTATTATAAAAATAAATAAAATGCCTGGCAGGATTTTGAAACCACATGGTCATTCCTCCTCTCTCCGCAGATAAGTTGATTGTTGAGAGAGAAATCTTGCTTAATATCTAACTTTGGGTGATTTATTTCTCCAGAGCCCTTTCATCTCCAGCATGTATTGGGTTATCTGTGACTTCTAATCTGATTGTTTTAAGCGTGATCAAAGAAACCAAGAGAATGCACTTTATTTTCCCACTGTACGAACAGAATGCTGTTTGTACAGTGCATTACATCACCTGTTCCTGCTGCTCCTGAGTCCTGCACCAAATGGCTGCGGTATAAATAGAAAACAGAATGGACTTGTAGGGGGTGATGAAATTCGTTCCACTGGCCGAGTAAAGCAGAGTTAACTCAACGAAGGCTTTCTTCACGCCTGGTTCTACCTCAGCACACAACAACACGGGCTGAAAATGTTTGAAATAACTGGCTGGTGCGGGGGGCATGGAGCCCGGGGGAGATGGCAGGCAGGGAGATTGCCGTCGTTGACATTGCTGGGATTCTTTCCAGGCTATGCAAAGCAAGAGTTTGGCCTCGCGGCGGCGGCATCGTGGTGATGTTCTAGCTGTGATGGTCCATGGGCAGGGTCTGCAGGGAGAGGTGGTCACCCTCCTTACCCAGGATGCCTGCACCCGTGGAGCGCTTGCCACCATGCTGTCCCAAAGAAACCCCTCCATCAAAAGCCACTTGCTTTTGGACATTCTGGAGTTAGGCCACGGGAACCCACCCGGTTGTTGCTCCAGGATCTAATTTGTGCATTTCTGGGGGATGAGCACTGAAAAGCATCTCCCATTCCTCATGAAGGCCTAGGAGATGCCTCTGAAGACAGGCCTGGGAGCTGCATTTCTCTGCTTGCTCCTAAAAAACCCAAATTCAAAAAAGGATATTTATTTTCTTAATGTCTTAATGACACGTCTTAATGTTTCACCACCATGTAACCTCAGCACTTCATGGAGGACAGCTGTCCTCTCTGCACCTTCTCCACGTACCCCCGCTAACCTCTCCTGGCCTCTGCAGGAGCACTGAACAGCATTTTCATTCCAGTTATCTAATTGATTAATGTATTTAACTTGGAACATTTGTTCTCAGTCTGTGTTTGACTTTCAGTTTCTTGCTTCTCTTGCTGACCAGGCGGGCAATCTGAGGGCCTGAATCCAAGCTGTAGAAAAATAATAATCCTCTCTCCTTACTGACCTTGCCTTGACACACCTACAGACCCTCATGAAAATCCCACCCTGGGTAAATAGCTCACGTTTTTATTTAGGAGAGAACTGACACACACACCAAAGGGTCAGGGAAAATCATTTGGGAGATAAGTGGTGTTTTTATCTTAAGCAATTAGTCCTTAGTGCTGGGTTTGGGTTTTTTTTTTAATTTTCTCATTGGCTTGGAGGATGTTTTGAGGAGCATGTGGTTGCTGTAGGAATACTAAACTTGCAAAAATGGCTAAAACTTGTCTTCCCTGCCCCGTCCTGCCCCTGCCACCACACTGGCTGGGAGGCAGAAAGCCACTGGCATTTCTGAGGTGCTATTCCAGCAGGATGAGCCTAGGGCCACTATCTCCCCCATCAGCCCCCAGGTGGTGATCATCAGATACGCAGTAAGGTTTTGCCCATCCATCTTTAAGCTGCTGGTGATTTTCTCTGTCTGTAGTCCCCAGGTTGAAGGAGCAGGAAGGAAGCGGGAACAAGATGGAAGCATGGAGATTTCCCTTTGGATGTTCTCATGTGGGTTGGGATCTGCATGGCTTTGGCAGTGCCTTGCTGTGGCCGTCACCTTGTGCAATGGGGAATTGTCCTTCTCCGAGCAAACCGACCTGCTCTGCAAATTCTTTACAGTGAATTATAGGAAAACGAGTTTGTCCTTCTCCCTGGAAAGCTGTGCAGCACCAGCTTGGAACTGACTAAATCTTTCCGAGTTTCCCTGAGGGACGCTGAGCGGTGGTGGTTACCTGGCTCCATCCTCCCTTGCTGTTTGCTCTCCAGAGACTGGCCAGCAGCGCCGTGTTGCTCGCCTCAAGGTCGTATGGCAAAGGCTGCCGTAGCTGAAACTCTTCTGACTTATTATTTGCAGAGCAGTGGTGTTCGGAGCCTCCCCCACGCGCTCGGTTGGAACGCGGGGGGAACGATACGATTTGCATTAGGATGGGGGATTTTCCATCCCTTAATTAAGGAACAGCATCTTCCTTAGTGGCGTGTCAGCTTCCTTCGGTGTGGTGGGATGGTGGGCAGCCCCTGTGGTGGCTAGGAACCTCTTCTGTCTCTGGATTCTGGGCTGGAGTGAGGACTGACGAGATGACAAATTTCTCATGGCCGTTTTATTGCTGCTGTGGCAGATCCTAGCCGTGGCCGTTGGACTCTGCGAGTTGATGGATACAGGGGCCATCGCTGAAACAAACTGCATCTGCTTGAGTTCACCCCTTGGGATGTTAGTGTTTAATCTGTGTAGTTCCAGAACAGAAATCTGTATGTCAGTGTCATACACTACTAGGGGTTTTTTTTTCCCCCCAACTCTCTTATGTAAAAGCACTTAACGACTCGCTTCAAAAGCATCCCGAGGTGTGAATTACAGCTGATGTAATTAATTTGTGTTTGTGGGCCTGGCCCCCTGCAGTCTAGGTGGCGTGTTGGGCTGGCAGTTGAGAAGAACAAAAGTCTAATCTTGGAGAAGATTAGGAATTCTTTGACAAAGGTTAAGCCGGGGCGCTGCTGCCTTATCATTTGTACCGGTGTCCTGTGGCCAATCCACAACCCAAGCCCTGAACCTAGGCAGGCCATTCCTCACGCCCGCTTTAAAGCAGCAGCATCTCTCCTCGCCTACCTGGTTGTTTTGCAAAGCGAAGTCTTAAAAACATGGCTAGGCATAAAATAAGACCAGGGCAACCTAAAGTCACTGCAGGGTTCCCCATTGCAAGGACGTTCGGAGCCGGAGCCCGCTGTGAGACTTTTGAAGTCTCTCCGAGCCCATCTCCATGCCATCCGCCGCCTCTTCTGCTCATCTCTCCTCATCCCTCCTGCCCTGGGGCGAGCGAGCAGCATAAATCCTGTGCTTCTCCCCCGACTGGAATGGGGAAGGAGGCCGATGGACCAGCAAGCAGCTCCTGAAAGGAGGAAGCCAGCCTTCTCCTTCCTGCGGGCTGCCCTGGCCTGCTGAGCCCCAGCCCGGCTGCAGCAGGCTTTGGGTCCCAGCACACTCCCCACCAGCACGTCGTGGCAAGCTTCCCCAGGCAGCAGTTTCCACTTTTCCTCTTTGGTGTCTATTGTTTTGTTATTTGGGGAGCTGGAATCCGTGATCGAATTCGAAACGCGGTTAGCATTAGCTTCTGACGCAACGGGCTGGGGTTTTTTTTTCCTTTCGGATTGAGCACATCGTCTCCTGGACACCTCGAGGGGTGTCACAGCTCTCCTGTGACCCACACACTCAGGCACTGAGGCAGCATCGTGGTCGGTGCCGAAAAATCATCCCATTTAGTCTCAGCCGAGCTGCAAAGTGCTGGATTGGGCTAAATTGGGCAAACAGTCACTTGATCACAAGTGATTTTCCAAAAGAGGGGGAGCCTGGCTGAGTGCTGATGGTTTAGATTTAATCATGTAATGAAGAGCATCAGGAATAGGTTACGTTCTCAATTATTTTGATTTTAATCTAATGTGCTAATAACGTGAGGCTCTTCAGATGAAAATGTATTTCCAAGTTGCTTTAAGTATTTGCTAGCGTAGTAAGTTGAAGACATATGTGAAAGAAAGGGCCATCTGATGAGCTGCTATTGTTCTCTTAATTCAAGCCACCCCGTTTGGGCCACTCTGCATGAATGGCTTTGTGTTTGCTAATAAAATCATGCTATGTTCCCTGCAACACATGTTCTGCATGTCCCAGCTAGTCAGCAGCAGTAAAACCTTATTTTATAGGTTTATAATGTTACCTTTTCAATTGTGGCTGCTTTAAGATTAGACACCAGTACTTCCAGGGTTGGCCTTGGCACACTTGAGCACACGGGTGGCTTCAAGAGCTGCCATAACATCTTCCTCCTTTCCCTTGGTACCTCAGGCTCTCACTCGCTGTGTGGCTTGTCAGGGAGTGTGTGTAGCTCCTCACCGAAAGGGTTGCTACAGGGTTTGGACAAGCCCGAGCTGCTTCTCAGGCTGGCTTGGGGAGGGTCTGAGAGCAGCTGTGGGCTCCACAGCCCTTTTATCTGCTGGGCTTTGGACACCTGAAGAGATTGTAGGAAGAGCTCTGCTGCTGCGTGAGCCCAGGAGACCTGCAACCAGCCCAATGGTTTCTTTGGGCAGTCCCTAAGACAGAGGGATGAGAAGCCACCTTCTGCCTTAGCCCTGCGTCGCAGAGGGGGCTGCTCTGAGCAGTTGGCTGGCAGTGGTCCTCCAGGAGCCACGGCCAAGCTGGGGGGGGAATCAGTATGCACAGCGGTTGCTCCCTTTCCTTGGCACATTGTTTTTTAAGAGCTGTGGGGTGGAGGGGATTAGACCAAGTTCTTAGGGGAGGAGAGCAGCCAGCAGGGGATGGCTGGTCATTTTTGTTCCTTTTGTGGCACAAACAATCTCTCCCTTACTACTGGTAGGGGCTCGTGAGCCTTTGTGATGTTTATTAGGCTGAAAGATGTGGAGACCTCTGGTCTAGATAGCTCTCCAACTGAGAGGGGGAATTTAGGCACTTGTGATAGCGTGGCCAAAGAAATTACAATAAATATTTGGGAGATTTTAGTGTTTGGCATTTGTCAAGAGTGGTTTAGCAGAATGAAATCTTTAGTGGAAAGGCTGGAAGTCCAGCTGAAATGACAAAGATGTGCCTGGGTTGGCGTTGGCACATCTTCCCCACTTCAGGGATTAGAAGGAATTGTGTAATAGCAGCGTAATGATCTGCAGAATTGGCTCATTTAAACTTCAGCTGCTTTTGTTTAGGAGATGGACTTAAAATCTGAAACTGGGTCAAAATCTTTTCTTACTCTAGAACTAAAAGTTCCACACGTTTCAGACTTCTGTTTGAAGGGACGATTTCTTATTGCTGTTCGGCCAGCCCTCCTGGGGTGAATTTCAGCCAGGCAGGTGACCTTGGCCTGCTTGTCCTCGTCACTTTGCAAAGTGGTATTGGTCAGCATCAGAAAAGATTTTGTAGGGTCTGATCACATCCTCCTCTGCTGATCGAATCATGGGTCCTTGGTTGTCTTTAGGACTGATGGAAACATCTACCCTCTCAGACCAGCAGCTGAGCAGGCACCGTTCTGGGGGTATATTCACTCTTCTGGATTCTTACCACGTTTTCAGTGAAGGTCAGCGTCAGAGTTTTACCACTTCATGAACTTGCCCTAAACTAGCAGGGAAACAAAAGTCTTCCTCAGCAATGGTGTTCTTCCCAAGCACGAAGCCCAAGTCCTTCTCAGCGTTGTCCTGAGACCTGTTGTGGCCCCGTATCTCCTCTACTTGCAGCAAAGAATAAAACCCCCAAAAGATGTTTTGGGTGTGACACCCATTTCCAACAGTAAATGAAGATTCTTCTTCCTGATCCCAGGGGCAGCCTCTCACAGACCTTCACAGCCTCTTGATCTCCTGGGGCTGGCCCCAGTCAAGGAAATGCACAGATATTTCTTCGTCCCAACCTGTTCCCTGACTTTTCCCGGAGAATAAACCCTGGGGGGAGATTTGCAGGGTTAGTGTCAGGAAATAGCTGCTTGGGAGCGGCCTCTTCCTTGCTAAGGGAGAAAGCAGCCTGATTAATTATTCTCATTGCTTCTCTGGACTGAGGTAGACTTCCAGTGATGAGACTGAGAGCAGCTGAAGACCTGGAGATCAGGAGTTAATGGCCCTTCAGCCAGCAATCCCACCAGGTTGCTGGCCGCAGGCAGGTAACGAAGGAATCCTGGAGGATCTCCATAAGTCACCAGCAGTGGAATTCATAAATTCATTTATTATTTGCTTAAAGCTGCACAACAAACGCGTGTCTGCAGCATACATAGACATCTGTTATCGTCTTGAGGAGAGGAGATGATGCCATCGAGCAGTTGCTGTGTTGGCAACACGCACACGCCGAGCAGATGAGCCTCCCTTTGCTCACTTAGGCACGGTGTGAATTTTACATCCTACCCCGGGTATCTGCACAGCCCAGAAGGATCAGTCCTAAAACAAGAACTGCTGGCAAATATTGCTCTCTCTCTCTCTTCCCTGGATGCGAGGAGGTACCGGCAGGAGAATTTGGCAGCCCGAGTCCCGGTGCTGTCACGTCGTGTCGGGCAGGAGTCTCGCAACTGCAGATGCAAATGTGCAGGCTCAGACATCGGTGTCACAAGCTCCTGCACGTTTTGATTAATTCATCCACGGTTTTCACACACAGGTTCGGGGACGGGCGCTTTCATCAACCCTGGGATCAAAACGCATGCCAAGGATATAATGACTCACGTTACAGACTCGCTTGTAGTTTTGCGGGGAGGGGGGGGATTAATAGTGGTGTTAAAATATCACTCATTTAACTCTATAGGCGGGGCGGAGCTGGCGGCAATGGCTGTAGTCATGGTTGCCTAACATTTCCCATTATATAAAACTTTGTTGTAGCTGCTCATATCTTTATCAGACTGTGTTGTTTGGTGTTCTTCCACGCTGAGATTCTGCCTCGGGCTGAATTATTTTGGCAAATTTTAGCAAAAACAGAGGGGGAGGAAATTACATTGTTTTGCTCATGTCAGACTCTTACAATTTACTTTTCATTGATAACCTTCCAGCTTTCCTACTTTGAAGCAGGGGCGTATCGTTTGGCAAGTGGGTTGCTGGAGGTGGGAGGGACGCTGGCAGCTGGAACATACCTTTTGCTCTCCGTGTGAGAATCCGTCCAATTTGATTAAGTTATGAGCTTGCGAAAAGCGCACGAGCTGTGGAGTCGATGGTTTAAAATTTTGGCAGCCGGAGTATCTGAAAAGTGTATTTGCTTTGACAATGCTCATGGCTAAGACCTGAGACTGGAAAGTGCAATTGCTGTTGATGATGATTCTGGAGTCTCCAACGCTCATCCTTAGGTGAGCCAGCTCTCTTCTCGCATCCTCCAGAAAGAGCACTCAGGGATTGGAGCATCTCCCTTATGAAGAAAGGCTGAGAGAGCTGGGACTCTTTAGCCTGGAGAAGAAAAGGCTGAGGGGGAAGACCTTATTAATGCTTATAAGTATCTAAAGGGTGGGTTGAAGGAGGAGGGAGCCAGACTCTTTTCAGTGGTTGCCAGTGAGAGAACGAGGGGCAACGGGCACAAGTTGGAACATAGGAGGTTCCACTCAAATATAAGGAAAAACTTCTTCATAGTGAGGGTGACAGAGCCCTGGAACAGGCTGCCCAGGGAGGTTGTGGAGTCCCCTTCTTTGGAGATTTTCAAGACCCGGCTGGATGCAGTCCTGAGTAACATGCTCTAGGCGATCCTGCTTTGGCAGGGGAGTTGGACTAGATGATCTCTATGGTCCCTTCCAACTCTGAGAATTCAGTGAAATTCAGTGAAAAAAAGGCTTTTGGGGCAGTGATGGGGAGAAGGTGAGGAGGGTGATCTTGGGAGCTTGCAAGAGACAAGGCTGTCCAGGGGGTTGAAACTGGAAAGGGTTTTTCTGATGCTCCCCGGAGTTTTCAGCAGCTACAGCTGAGGGTGCCTGTTCAGCCTTCGTTCAAGCCCATTACACCCGAGGAAGATACTGCTTACCATCTCAGATGGTTTTGGTAACGGGATAAAATTCCCTTGTAATGGGATAAAATTCCCCTTTCCCTTTGGCAGGTTGTAGGAGAGGAGCCCTGTTTGCCTCCGAGAGGGAGAGCCATGAGGTGACCCTGACCATTTGGTTGAACCCATAAAGCTCAACGCGAGAGAGGGGCTGGGGACATTTGCCCTGTGTAGCCGTGGGGTGATGTTGGTCTGGTGGATGGTGCTATCGCAGGGCATTTCACAACTCCTCTGCTCCTGTAGCTACTTGTTGATTGTGTGGTCACAGACTCTCTTTAGGAGTCTTGCTGGTTCAGTGCACGGGATGGGCACTCAGAGCAGGTAGGAAGAAAGGTGCACAGGGCACCTGCGTTACCTCTTGCATCGTTAAAAGGCCTTGCAGTGGAAGAGATGGGAAATAGAAGTGGAAAAACAGAGGTTCTTCTGTGCTAGTTTTTGCCCGAGACATTCCGTAGGACAGCTCTTCTCCCTGGGCGAGTCGTCGTGCGTGCCTTAGCTTTCTGTCTACAACTTAAGACCCAGATCAGACTTACTGATGTGCTGAGCATGCATCACGGCAGAACTCTTACAAAAATGCTGAGTATTAGGCCCAGAGCATTTCAAATTGAGCATCCACAATTTGACAAAAATTTTGACTATTTCAGCATTGCAGTTGGCTTTTTGTACATAAGAGGATAATAGCTTTTCCTTCCTCCAGAATAGCATCCCAGATAAATACAAGATTCACTTGTGAAAATTGCCGTAGAAGAATCTCCAACCAAGTGAATAATGCTGCATTCAGCATGAGATTTAGGTGATGTAAAAGTACAAAGAGGGGGAAAATAAGGATATCAATCCATTTATCCTGTGCCTCGAGCAGATGAAGTTCTGCAGAGGTGGTGCAGGATCAGTAAGAGATAGTGTAGTACATGGGCACAAGAGAGGTGAGTAGAAGATACATTTTTTTCAAACCTGTAGGCGGTTTTTCCCTGCTGTCTGAAGGAGAAAACATCTAAAGCAACGAGGTGTTTTTCTATTACCTACTCGGTCAATGCAATCCTGTATGTACAGTATGGCACGTATGGATTCTGTAACAGATGGTGTGTTTGTGTCATGCAGATGGGCTCTGGTGTTTCACAGCTCCAGGCCCTCCAAAGAAAACAGCCTTTTCCTTCATCTGTGGGATTTCATTTCTAATTATGGCAGCCAGGGTGATGGCAACATGTGGTGGTGGGTCAGAGGAGCCGTGGTGCTCTGCTCTGGGCTCCACTGGCTAGAGAAGAAGAGAACGGTAGCAGCAACACATCATGTCAACGGGAGGTGATTTGGGGCTCATCCACAGCCGTCTAAAATACAGAATTAAACCGTGTCTCAGCACTGGGACTCCCCAAATGTGGCTTTTGCAATGTGCCCGTGCCGACTTTGGTGTCTGGGGAGGTGTCAGATGGAGCTGAAACTTCCCTTTGCATGTGAGGCCATTGTAAGATCTTTTCTCCGTGGAGGTTTTCTGCTGAGCTCTGGGCACAGACTCATCGTTATTCAGGGCACTTAGAGTCACTCCACACCTTCCTAATTGTCACAGTGTCTTTGGGGCCTCCCTCCCCTGTTGAATTTGGTTGGGTGTCAGCAAATCCCTTGTAGTCTGAGTTTCTGGAGGGAGTAAAAAGAAATGAACGGAAACACACAGAGTTTGATCACCTCCCCTTCTGCCTTTAAGAAACTGACGTTAAAAAAAATACAGTTGTCTTTTATCTGAACAGTGGCTAACTTGTTTAGGACAAAAAGCACATTCTTGCATTGTCACTTATTTTTCCTAAATGGAACCGTCAACTGGTTTTAATTGTATAAAGATATGTAGGAATGGAACGAGAGTTCAAACAGCTCTTTTACAGCAGTTTAAATGGACATGGTACTTCATATATATCCCCCCCAATAATGCATACCAGATGAAAAGATACGGTGGAATTTGTGTAATAAAGGTAAAAGCCCATATATATGCCTGTTCTAATGGATGAGAACCAAAACAGAAAAAATTGCATAAGGCATAACAACAAGCAAGTTTCACCTGCTGTGGTGTGCACTGAGAAAATACAAGCACAGGACTTCCCTGAGCAGTGGCCAAACCTGGTAACGGGATGGACCGTGTATATCAGCTTCCCAACAGCTTCCATAACACCTTTGTGCTACAGTTAAAGGGATTTCATCTCCCCTCTGGTCGGGAGTTTAGCTGGACCTTCTGGTATTGCAGCATCCCAAGAGCTACCTTGTGAGCTCCTGTGCAATTTGCTATGAGCAACTCATTATTTTTCACTTTTTTTCCTTCCCTGCCTCCTTTAGCTGTTTTCCACTACGTTTTAATATCCATTTAAATGAGGTGAACTGGGTTTTATTTAGTGAACACCTCTGGAGATGTTGTCACCTTCAAGAGCGGAGCATGACCAACAGGGCCCTTCTGGTTATGGTCAAGGTATACGGGGTGTAGAGGGATTGCTAACGACCCGTGCCGGCTGGCTTCAGATGCTTTTCTCTGTCTTTCTCACCACTGAATTCTTTGCTCTTGGTTTGCCAGTCAGCCACTGAATTTAGATCCGTTTGTAAAAAGTACAACCACAAAAACTGAGAAACTGGATCAGCTGATTTCATTTGTTATCTTTCAATATGACTTTGTGTGACCTTGATGCAGTGATTGATGGTTTCACTTCCCAGGTCTTGCTGGAGGTGCAAGGTTTGGTGGCTGTCCCAAAACTAGGACTGTGAAGGAAGACTTCGTTCTGCCCCATCTGAGGAAGAGTTACTCTAGTCCTTATTTAAAAGGAAGGCTGCCTGTAGCATCTTCACAAGACTAACTTCCCTCTGGGTGCTTATTTTCCGGGGCCAGCAGCAAGATATGTGCTTTTAGTGTGCTAAACTCTTACAAGAGGGAAAAAAAATAAGTATCTCTAGAAAAGGAAAGATTCTTTTTAACAGCATCTGTCTGTCTCAGACACGGTTTCTGCATGGTTTGTTCCTTCTTCTTCTTGTTATTACAGTTCTTCTGGGGACTTGTCGTTGCTGTCAGCCTCTGATGGACCTTGTCAGAAGGACAGCATGACCCAGTCTACCCTCACCTTGCCACAACCGCTGCATTGAATCAGCCGGGTCAGTTTGAGCAGGGAAGGGAACCTCAGGTTATGGGCTCCCAGTAGGGACCAGGAGACCGAGTAATGATTTATACATTTACTGTGATGCTGACATCTCTTCAGAGCGTGGCAGGAAGTGATAGAGCACGTTTAAAAGCTTTTTGCAGCTTGCCAGTATTTTGTTGTTGATAGAGCCTGCCGTTTGTTAACGTGAGCCAACGAGTACCCCTTAATGACCCCGTTTGGGGAGACCCCAGAGGACTGCGGGAGAAGCTCTGTTTCATGGTGCTGCACTTCTGAGACCTAGTTATCTGTCATGGTTGCCATCGACTGGTGCTCATGAACTCCTTCTCATTAGGAAGTACTGATTGGAGGCAGAAGTCTGCGGGGGGGAATCTTCTTTTCTATCTCCATCTAATGGTCTCTTGACTTTAAACTTAAATATGTTCCCTGGATAGAAGTAAAGCTAAATAAGGCTTTGCAGGAATTTTTAATGCGAAGGTATGAAATGTCTTTGTGAAGGTCTTTTGCTCGACTGAGTTGTTTTTTCATGTGCTGCCAATATCTGATCCACTTCTTGACCTTTAATATACACCGAGAGAGAAGATTAGGATGTTTCTAATCAGCTGCATCTCCCCTCTGGGAGCACTATTAAATCCTGACTCTCAGCTTTATCTCTGCCAGGTCTTGCCAGCCCTCCATTTCTTGGTTTTGTTACCAGCTGAGGTCAATGTTCGGTCACCTCAAAGGTTCTTGTTCAATTGAGGGAGTTTCTTGGATCCTTTCTGCAGGAGTTAAGACAGCAGTGAGTGACTCTGCTTGGAGGCAGACCTCTTCGTTTCATGTGTGTTGATGAGCCAGACCTTATTCTGTAAAATAAAGAAAGCCCTTTTCTTTTTATTGTGCAAGATTATTGCTAGGCGTCCCTCAGTAATCCTACCCACCTCATCGTTAGTAGGGCTTCGTTAAGGACCTTTGTAACAAACCTGAGTGGTTTTGAGGGGTGCTAAGTCAGGTGCCTCGGAGGTGTTCAAAATAGTACATCAACCAGTTTCTTTTTGCCACCAGAATTTGTAATTTTGTTAAGATACCAAGTTTGTTGGCAATAAATTGAGGATTTAAGTGAGGCTAGCAAGTCCGTGGTGTGGCTCAGCCCATGTTACGTGGCCCCGTGAGACACACAAGCAGTTTAATGCCAAAGCTGCAACTAGCCTTTTGGTTCCAGTGGCTCCCCAATGCGTTCCACGTGCCTGTAGACATCCCTGCCCCATCCCGTGTTCTTGAACACTCCAGAGGCTCCGAAGGTACGTAGGAAGGAGGGGAATGGCCTGCAGTCACTGGCCAAAGCTGGATGCTTTGTTCCCTTCCAAAAACTTACTCATCCTACAGGCCCTGGTCTTAAGTTACTGAGGTTGCAGAGAAATCTGCTTGTAATTTCTTTCTTGTGAGCCCTTTCTTGTTGAGCAGAAATTTTGGCAAAGAAGAGTCGAGGCACTGGAGAATCCCCAGTTCTGCCTGGTTATACCAGGCCTCCTCAGATCTTTCCTTGGAACGAAACAGGCAAGAGGAAATACTTTCCATTTCAGAGAAGCGTGGACAAACAACGTTGCTTCAGACGGAGAAGAAAAGCGGCAGACGGAGTTACAGGGCTGAATCCTGCCAGCCAAAAGCACGCTCTTGCCTTTATTCCATCATTCCTGGAACACAGTGTTCTTATTGTGTTCCTCCTCACCCCTCTCAGCGCCTCTCCTTGGGCTCGGGACTCAGAGATGCCCCGACCACGATGCTGGCAGGTTTGGGGAAGTTAAAAAAAGCATCAAACCCATCTCGGAAACGGACCCTCTCCCTCGCCCGACGTTAGGTAAACGTGTTTTCTGAAAACCTGGATCCCGTTAGAAAGGTTCCCGCTGTCTGGAAAACAAAGTACTCGCTCGCCTGGTTTAGTCATTAAGTAAATTTGTGGTTTGGTTGAGACGAAAAATAATGAAGAAAAGCTGTTGAAATCCCGGGATTAATTTGATAGTTTGCAGGCAGTGGTGTTTTTAAGTGGAGCTGCTGCCTTCTTTAGGTTATGAGCAGACCCAGGTATAAACCTGGGCTTCCCTCTCTCCCCGCGCCTCAGAGGCAGGCATTTGGAAGTCATTTGTTTGAGGAAGGCCCCCTCGGCGTGGGTGAGGGGATGCTCTGGGCTGGAAGCCGTGTTGTGTGGGTGCCTGCCCGGCCAGCCCGCGGCTGGAAAGCTTGGGAGATGCTCTCAGCCACTGATTTCATCTGTGGAGGGAGCAGCATCCCGGGCTGCCGGCGGGGCGGGAGGAAGGGATGGATGGATGGATGGATGGATGGTCCCTGGCGTGGTGTGACGTGGAAAGCTGTGAGCACTTGGGGGGGGTTTGCTGGTATTTTGACATCTGCAATGTGGTAGTTGTGTTGCCTCTTCTGGGAAGAACCGTTTCCTCTGCGACTCCTTTACACGTCTCCCAGCTGCTCTGTTGCCTTCCCAGGGAAGGGAAACCAGGGGGAAAAGGCAGATGAGCCTGTGCAGGGACCCCCATAGCTCTCTGCAGGGGGTTCCTCCTCTCCACCAGCCTCACTTTAGCTGGGAGAATCACCCGGGAAAGCAGAGATGTGAGAGCTGGCACTGCTGCTTGCTGTCTGAAATGGCTCCTGTGTGCGTTCATCCACTTAAGCACACGCACACACACATATATATCTGTAATATCACTTGCCATATTAAACATAGATGTCATTTCACTCTGAGAGGCCAATTAGCAGAGTGGAAAGCTCCTGCCTATCAGCCTGTGCCAAGTTTTCCCCAGCTCTCAGCTTTAGCAAGGGGAAAGGAGGCTGCATTAGTGCCCATGTCCACGCTAGTGAGCCCCATGGCTCAGGAAGAACATGTTGGGAGGGTCAAAGAGTTGGTGGTGAGGGTGGGTTCCCACTTGTTCTGGGGGGGGTTGCTGTGGGCTGGTTTTCACTCAAACCCTTTGGGAGCTGGAGGGCACTGGTAGAGTACTGGAGCACAGCATCCCCTGCCCGGGGATGGGAACTCAACCTCCTGGGCATGCTGGTCCCTCCTGGGACGTTCCTCCTTAGGCGTTTTGTCCTCCAGGACCTCTCTGTTCTGGAGGCGTCAGGAGGATTTGGTCCTCAGGTTCAAGGTCCTCTCACTGTGTTCAGGATGCACTTTGATGTGATGATCCACACGGCGAGTGGGGATGTTTGGCTCATCCCCGTGTGAGCTTGATTCTGTTCCTTCCAATAAGTATTACAAATGATTCTCCTATGGAGTACTGTCTGACAAAGGCCGTGGCACGGAGGCAAGTGTGGCTTATGAGTGGGAGCAATATACCCCAAATATCCAAAATACACACAAAATACTGGGTTTGCCCTGGGTTTGTAGCTCCTGAAGTCACTGTAGAGGCTTTTGACTGACTGATGGAGCCAGGCTGCTCCGAAGCAGTAAGGCTCTTGTTCAGTCACAATTAATGCAGCCAAATATCCTCTATATTTTATAGTAAATGTCCCTATTTAATGTCAGCCTTTCATAATGGATAAGGATTCACATTAATCATGTCATCATGTTAAAAAAACCCAACAAGCTATATTATGGCATAAATTCAGACTAATATGTTGCAATGAGTCTAAGCAGATACCTGTTATTGTTAGATATGGAACAAAATGTTCTGTAACGTTCGCTTTATTTCAGGAAGATGATCCAAGCATTCTGTTAATTTATGTGCAGACATTTTTTTGCCCATATTTTCTCTTTTATTTTAATTCATTTCTTGTGTGTTGAGATATTAAATAAATGAGGGGTTTGGTCTTACTCTAGGGAAAACGTGCATTGTTTTTAGGAAGGACTTGGCTTTATTGTGTGTCAAAAATTGGATTTTTACAGTTTGGATTTTAAATCTGTAACTAGTGGACAAAATATAGTATTATATTGGAGCAGGGAGTGAGTTCAGCCATGCCTCTGTTGGGAAGGAGGAGCTGGGACGGCTTATTAGCAGATGCAGGGTCAGATGAAATCTTGAGTGACTTGTTTTGCAGTTCTCTGAAAGCCTGAGAAGGTTCGATGGCCGTAGGGCAATGCAGCCACCATATTTAGCCTATCTAAGGCAAACAATTTATTTCCTGTATTTCAGCCTCCTTCCTAGATTCTGACAAATCCTAAATCACTTTTCTCACCCACCTTGCTGTATCCTGTGACCTAAATTACTGGTTTCAATGTATGTGTCTCCTGTCCTGCCTGAGAAGTAGTATGTCCTTGGTAAATGCAAAGGAGCGAGAAATTGGAAACTTGGGCTGGTAGATCTTGGGTTTAACTTTTGTAACTGTACTTTAATACTTTGCAATAATTACTGAAGCTCCCCATGAAATAATCTCCGCATACTCCTAAAATGGAATTGAATGCCTTAGAATAAAAGAGAAGAGGAGCCCTTATCTGTACTTTTAGTTAAGTTTTTATTTATTTCCCTTCTTCCTCCAGCGTGGGAGGATGAATAAGCACGGAAGGAGATACAGATTTGCAAAGGCAAGGAGCGCTAAAGAGCGTCGTTTTTTTCATCAGCTTTTAAAAGCCAGACTGTAATCATAAATTCCCTGATAGCTGGAGCATGCAGAAGTCGTCTTTAAGCCTACAAGTGACAGGCTGCTGTTGCTTTTCAAACTTCAGATTTCATTTTTTTTGTAAGACACAACTTTGATCTGGTTCCTTTGTAATGCTCCGCAGAGCGCCGGGGCCGCTGCGCTCGCCGGCTGCAGGGCTGGAAGTGAACTTTCTTGGCAAGAGCCATCTGGAGACCTCAAAGAACAGATTAACTTGTCCAGAATTGATGTGATCTTTGAAGAAGCTGCCCTTGCCTAGAACACATGTGATTAGCCTGACATTGGCAGTGATGAAGTTGAGATGCACAGCAGTGTCTGAGCACCCGGAGTAATTGGGAAGAGTTTTAAGTGGAGCAACCCCGAGGATTTGCAATCAAATTATCAGCTAAATCCCCAGTCTTAACTTCTTGAGAAGACTTTACATCTTTAGCACAGGTTAAATCCAGTCAGGAGTAAAGGTTTTCAGCTTTACGTCTTCGTAGGCTTTTTGTTCTTATCTCCAAAACGTACCTGTGATGACGTTTTGGGGAACACTATGCTTTGGGACATTTCTAATAGTTTTATACCCAGTATAGTGCACCTTCTGTGAAGGTTTTTGGTACCACGGATTGGAAACGGGGACTTTTCTGTTCAGGTGGTAGATTGATGTAATCTTGTCAGTCGGACTTCTTGGTGGATGCTGTTCTAATCCCTCGTTTAGAGGTGAGCCAGCTGCTCGGACACTCTTGTCAGCACGAGCTGTTTAGATATGCTGAAGGGATTTGCTTCAGCTCATACATCATAAGCGAACGTGTGCGCCTTTTAATTTGATTGACTGGCTGTGATCATGAAACGTGGTATCGCGTGAAGGATGTGACAGTCACCCGCTTGTTGGTGGGTATCAGTGTGGGAAGGAAGGGAGCTCTGCTTGGTCAGGTCTGGCCAGAGACTCAGCGAGCTCTCATTTTGAAAGCTTTTCTTTTCTCTTAGGTGGAAGTACATGACTTTTTTTTAATGGAAAAATTATATTTTTTCGCACTGAATAAATGAGAGATGTTAAAATAATGAGCTGGAAGGACGTCTCAGCATTATTCTGCGTCCTCCCAATCATGAAGACAACACAACCAGAGACACCAAATAAGTGTAGGGCTTAGTCCTGGTTTCCTCCTGCAAATGTAGTTCTGGAAAATAGTCATCTTTAAAAACCCAGGACTATCAAAGTCTAACCCAAGTTGTCAGAAGCAGGGTGGGAGCGCAGAGACTTGGTGACTGGGTCCGGTTGAGTTGCAGCCCTGGTCTGTGGTCTCTGGGCACCATCCCTCAGCTCAACCACCACCCACCAAAAGAAGAAAGAAGGAATCGTGTCCTGCCGTGAGGTTCCTCACTGCTGTGCAGGAGGGAGGGTATCGTAGCTACTCGACCTGCCTTCAGCTGTGGTGAGAGACCCTGAGTTTCTGCAGAGCCTGTTTTGGGGTGTCCTTCCTTGGGATGTACTCCCAGCCCCACTTCTGCAGTTTGGAGCTTTCCAAGGCAACTCATGAAGTTTGGCTGATTATCAGCTGCATCATGGCTCAAACTGCCTAGAAAATGGGATTTCTCCCATGTTAAAAATGAGCTGCTCACCCAAACCTTGGTGACAAAAGGGTCAGAGTATGTCATGGGAGGAAATCTTCTGAAAGTGCTGTTTGGAGGAACATAAGCGGAATGCAGTGGGGTTTTGTGGTTGTCAGCTTCATGAGTCTTTATCTCTTGGGTTTACTAATCTAGTGCTTCTTCCTTGATAGTGCAGGGGTTTGGAGGTTCCTCACCATGCCACCACGGAGTTTGGAGAGGCACGTTTCTCAGGGTCAGGCGGGGGGGGGGGGACCATTGCAAGAGGAGGGCTGCCAGCCTGCCTGGATTCTATCACAACTTCAATTCTTTTGAGTAAAAATTTTCTTCCAGAAAATGTCAGCGTCATAAAAATTCAGTGCTAGAGCTGGAGAAGATGGTAGCAATGAAAACTGATGGAGCTGATCAGTTTCCTTGTTAGACTGGGAGCTGCTCCAGCCACACAGGAACTACTAGCAGGCTTGGGAAGACCATGTCTCACAGACGTGCCAATAGAGTGTTGTGCAATTTATTCCCTCCAGTGAACATGTAAATTCTACAGAAATTAGTTGCCTAAGGTCTTTCCAAGGAAGTTTCCGTCTTGCCTTAGTTGGTTTTTTTTTCCCATGCTTGATGAAGAACATCAGCGAAGGAGGTATGTAACCGTTGAGTACCGAAGGGAGTGCCGTGTGGATTTTGGTTTGCAGGCAGGATCCGTGAGATCTTTCTCCCCCTGTGGATTCTGAAGGTGATGCAATTCTCCCCCTGAGCGTTCCAGCCCCATGTTTGGCAAAAATTGGCGACCTTACATCTTATTTGATTTAAAATTGAAATAGCCATAAGGTAGGGTTGCGTGAAGGAGACTGGGGATCCCAGGCTAGAAGAAGAAGGATGCCCTTAGGGACTCAGAATGCAGTGAGAACTCCAATTAGGGCAGGGGGACCAAAGAGGACCTTGTCTCTTTTCACACTGAGGTTGAAGCTCCAAGATCTGACGGTGCCGATGTTCAGAGTGCTGTGGTGCTGGTCTTGACTGGAGGAGCTGGAGATTTTGGGGTATTTGGGGATGGGATGCAGCCAAGACAACATGCAAAGTAAACTGACCAGGTGGAAGGAATCCCTAAGGAGATGTTTGCTGGTTTTCTACAACAGTTTTGGCCCTTGTCAGCATTACCAGAATTGCCAGGGATCAGTGGAGGGCTTTATGCAAAGGGAAGGCAGCTGGTCAGGTTGACTTACTTGGGTCGCTGTGATCTCTATTATAATTGTTCCCTATGTGATTATTTTGAGGGTTGAGCAACTGAGAGCTGCAGAAGAGCCGTGCAGCTTTATTGCTGCAATGTGTGAAAAGTTCTGTGTTCATTTCAAAACCGTTCATTGCTCTTTCCATCAAAAAAGGAAAAAATAAAATAAAATAAAAATCCGGAAGTCTGCGGGAATTTTTGTGAAGTTTAACTTTAAATGCTCACCTTTCCTTTTATCGCCCTTATCAGCACGTAGAGCTCCGTATGCGAGGTTTTTAGCTGACATTTCAAATTGCTCTGAGTGTGCCTCTATCCCTTTTAAAGCAGCCTCCCCTCCCAGATCAGAAGTGTCCGGGTTTGGTGGGTTTTTTTGTTAGACTCCGTGTTCCTTTAATGTTTTCCTCCTAATAGATGTTGAAAGCGTTCTTCAGAGGCACGGCACAAAACATTCAAATAGTGATACGAGCCAGCTGAAGAGAGTTGTCAGGGAGAGGGAACATTAGGAGAAGGATTGAATACAGATGGATTCCTCAAAAGTAATGTAACCTGTTATGATTGCTTTGAAATCCTATACCCCTTCCATCTACTTACGCTTACTGAAAGTTTACATTTGCATTGATGTATTAGAGGCAGAGCTAAAATGGAAGTAATCCCTGTTGTATACACGCTTAAGTGTGTAATTTTAGCTAAATACAACAGTTGTGACCAAACTCGTGCCTGCATCCTCAGTGGGAAGCCCACAGCCATGGAGCACTGCAGGAGGGTCCATCCATCCCGACTCCTCCGGAGTGGCCAGGGACCACCCTTTGGCCTTCTCAGATCCATACCCAGTGAACTTTTCAGATGCTCTTCGCTGCTCTGTCTTTGTATCAGCAGATACAAAGGAGAAACTGATTGATCTCTGCATTTTATTCTCCATATCATAGTGCTTTCTTAATATACTTCTAGAATAATCCGTGCCTCATCCAGGGAGTCCTGGCAGACGGTCCAGTAGAAGTTGATGCTGTATTTTAATTGGGTTATCCGAAAAACAGCCTTCTCTTTGCCCGCAGGGAAGGTCTGAGCTATCCATCATTCCTGCCTCAATTTAAGAGGTTGTATCAGCCTCCGACACCCAACTGTCACATCGGATGTGACAAGAGGGTTGCGCGGCACAGCGCTTCTTTCATGTTCAGAACTGACCATCACGAAGGGGAGAGCTGGTGAAGGGGGGGGCTGGTAAGGGTTTCGCTTATTATGCCTTGCTTTTTTTTGGGTGAACTTGTTCAAATTATTTCCAGCCTTAAGTATTTGCCCTAGAAAGCTCTTCTGAAATCTGAGGGAATATAGAAATAGGGTTGCTCCAGTGCACATTTACAGTGACAGTCAGAACGTTGGTGTGCCTGAAGCCGTCCGTGGTGACTCGCCGTCCCGAGGTGCCCATAAGCATTCATACCCACCTGAGCCTGTACTGCACTCGAGCGTGGAGAAACCTCACAAGACTGACTCCTTTTGCCTCGAACACTTACGAAAAACCTCAGCTGGCTCAGTTTTGAGTGCCCTTTGCACCACTCTGCGGCTGGACTGAGCTTCGTCGTCCGAGGAGAAATAGCTTGGTGTTTCTGTTGGCTTGTGGCAAGCAAAATACTAGTTTTCTCTTTGTGAGAATGGGAGGGTAATTTGTTTCTCACTGACCCCATAATGGACCTAAACCAGTATGATTTTTCTTAAGTGACCAGTGATATCCACAACCCTGTGTGTTCCAAGGAAACTTGTCTGGTTCTGTTCCCAGGAGCAGGAGGGCACGGTGGACGGGATGGTACGAGCGGTGTGTAGCTGAAGGCTACAGCCCTCTCGAGTTTGGGTTTTAAAATACTTTGGTAACGCTCCCATCCTCGTGCAGTGAGTCCCACCTTACACACAGATCATTCTGGAGACCTCTGCCTGAAGCGGGTTGTCTGCTGGTCCTAGCTCAGGCACTGCCTGTCCTGTGTTCATGCTCTCTGCAAATCTGCAGAAACCGCCGACTTTTCCCTTCGCTGGTGTCTTCGCCCCCCGTCCTTCCATCTGTGCCTTTCTCATGGGCTTCTTTGTCTTATCTAAATGTAAACTCATCAGGGCAGGGGCTGTTTTCTGTTGTCTGTAGGACTTTGACCGCTGCAGTGCGGCCGGAAAAGCTTTTCACGGCAGAACAGGGGAAGCACAAATTGCGTGATGAGTCCTCCTCGGAGGTGTTTGCTCAAGGTTCATTACAAACCACATCAACTAGGTGCCGGTTACTGAGTTACTAAATAAAAGATCACGCTGACGAGCTTCGTGATCTGAATTAAAACAGGACACTGGTTTTCAGAGCTGGAAACAGAGCTTGGAAAACCCAGGAATTCATCGACTCCAAGATACCTTGCAAACGCTGCTCTTCGTGCAGAGGGGTGGTGGGGGATTAAATGATGCTGTGCTGGTGTGAACCTTTCAGCTTGTTCTTCCTTCTGGCAAATTCCAGAATGACTTGCAGGGACAACAAAGTGCCTGCGTGGCCTGGCTGTCCTGCGGTGGAACAGAGCTGGGGGTGCTTTGGCAGCTGTAGCTCTTCTGTGGTGGTGGCAGAACTGGTGTGAAGGAGCTCTTACCCGCTTGTTCCTCAGGCTGCTTCACCGTTCCTGCAGGTCTCCTCCCGACCAAGGAACTGGCTTCCCAAGCTGGTTCATGCAGGCATCTCTCTTCCTACGTTTTGTTTAAGAGAAGGAGGTCGCCCTGCTTGCACCTATACTTGAATAACCTGTCTGCAGGACAAGGCATGTGGTTGTGTACAAAGTAGCCTCCGTAGATCCGTGGGCCAGATTGTCCGTTGGAAAAGCCGGTGGGATTAGATGGTCCTTCCTGGTGGAATTTGCAAGTGTTTGATGTACTCAACTGTGACGTTCGAGGTCAGCTTTGGGTACTGCGCTGTGAGCAACAGCCATTTCTTGTTTTACCTCCCTCCCTTGGGAAATGTGTTGGAGTAAAAAGGGATGTAAAAGTAATTGTAGAATGGGTGAGCCGTGCTACGTATCCCTTGCGGTTGGAAAAGTGGAAAAAAGCCTGATTTGACTAAGAAAAATCCTGTCTTTTTATCTAGGTTTGCTCATAGAATGACAATGCTAAGCAGTTAGCCCATGGACACCATAGATCCTGATGGGACTGGGTTTCTTCCATATAGTCTTGTTCACTCCCTTCTTCATCTCTAACAGCATCATCTTCAGTATTCTATGATTCCCTTTTGCTTCTGGTTATGAGTCAAATTGTTCATGGTTCTACGGGTGCAACTTAATATGAACACAGCTTATTGGGTAGCCTGTGATGGATGCTGGGGCTCTGGGCAGGGTCCTCCTGCCCAGTGACTCAGAGTATGGACAAGGTTTCATCCTTCTAATTTGACTCTCGTTTTTCTTGCAGGCATGGGTCGTGGAGAGAGCCTGTTAACCCTTACTATGTCAACACGGGCTATGCTTTGGCACCAGCCACCAGTGCCAATGACAGCGAGCAGCAGAGCATGTCCAGTGATGCCGACACGATGTCTCTGACCGACAGCAGCGTGTAAGTAACTCCAACCCGGTGGGACAACAGCACGTTCATTTCTTTAGCGGCGTTGCTGCTGGTGTTGGTCTGGGGGGATGCTTTGCCACACCTGGTGTTGAGGGGAATGTCCAACCAGACCAAGCTCATGGTCATTCTCACTTTCTTTTCAAGCGGTGTTGTTTTGTCACTGCGCAGGCTCTTCAGCCTTGCAACTCCTGGGGAGCATTTGCAACATCAAATGGTTTGAGTGAACTAAAATAAATGATGCTCGGTCAGAGTTCCTGCGGTGTTTCTTGCCGGCTGCAAGAAATACTGGAAATGTTGGATGTCTTTGTAGGAAGTGATTTGGGATGCGGTATCTTCTGAATGTCAGGCAGAGCTTTCTTTTGAGTTTTTTTGCTGCCAAACTGTGCTCAGTCTGCAATGGCCCTTCCGTGGGATTGGTGAGTGACCAGTTCTAGTTTGTGTCTGGTGACCACTGCATTTTAACACAACTTGTGCCGATAAGCCCCTGCCAAATCTTTTTTGCTTTTTTTCTAGTTCCTACCTTCCTGACAGCGCCCTGTATCTCACCCATGAGATACCTTCCTTTAAGATGGTCTGCAAAGGGAGAAAAAAGGGGTTACGAGATTTTGTTGTGACTGCATCTCTGTGATAAAAAGAAAAAAGGATTTGGGCAAAAATATTCAATGTTTGGTCTGTTTTTAGTAGTGCAAATGCAAAGTGTCTTTCTGTAGAGCAGAAACCCTTTGATTCTTCAAGCGAAAGATGACAGGTTTACAGAATTAGGGAGAGGGTTTTATTAACAGCAGCGCTGTAAACACAAAGTCCTCCAAGAGGCTCGTTTAATGTCACTGTGGATGTCAGGAGCTGTCAGACCTTGTTGGAGAAACTTTCCAGCTTGTGGTGGATGCTTTAGTGGGTACTGCCCCAGTTCCCCACCGGCCCTCAGTTAACACAGCGAGCCCATGGATGTGTGACATGGTAAGGGGTCTTCTGTCTGCTGTGGTGGTTCTCTGCGAGCCAGTAGCGTGCTTCTCTCTGGCTCTGTGGAGTCCTGGAGCCGCTGAGGAGCAGCTATTCAGTCCCCTCTGCTCCCTGCCACCAGCTCCTCACACCTTATCGCTGTCGCGTTGCGAAACGGGGGAGACAGACCTTGGCCAAAGGGACATGGGGGGCAGAGGGTGCCCCTGGGACAGAGAGCTGTAGAGGACCGCTAATTAAAGGCTCCGTTTGATGCAAATCCAGCTGCTTTGCCACAACCTTCTGCAATTCTTCATATTCATCAATTTATATGGAGGAGTACTCTGAAGCTAGCAGGGGTCGTGTAACTTCTTGTTATCAGGAGAGGCAGATGTAAGAACTCTTCAGAATTAATTAGCTTTTAGCACTTCCTTTTCCACTGGTCCAGCGGGCTCCTGGGGTTGCACTGATGGTTATACCTGCGA
Organism: Tringa tobata; assembly: GCA_033628505.1. Taxonomy (NCBI): domain Eukaryota; kingdom Metazoa; phylum Chordata; class Aves; order Charadriiformes; family Scolopacidae; genus Tringa; species Tringa tobata. Next base: position 42,824 of record JAHREE010150499.1, read on the forward strand.
TAAGTTCTGATCATTTATGCCAGAGTTCTTCACCCTCCTAATTTTTATTTCAGTAGCCATAATTTATTTCTTTCACAGGCAGAATAATTTCTGTTTGACCATCCTATGCATTCTTTATTCTTTGCTCCTTTTTCCTATAGGCATTTTATCCCTTCTATGCCCACCATAGGCTGCTTCTAGGACTTTAATTACCACTGATACACGCGCTGCCTTCTGCTAATAACTAGCCCAATCTCAGTGGTTCATTTTAAGTAAGTCTTAAAAATCATGAGGGTAGACCTGTGATCTTTCTTTCTGTGCATCTCAAGCTGGGTGCATGCAGATTTATCCCCAAATTGGGATTCTGGACATCCAGCCTTGACCTTTGGCTTGCAGGGACTCTGTCTGCTTTCAACACTTGCTCTTCATTACATCCTCTAAAACTCCAGTACCAGGTTTTATTCGGTTTTCTACGTGGCATTGCTGAACCTATCTGCCTCCCCAGTTTCAAAGGAATTTTTGCAGAATTGCTCAAGGCAGCAAAAATGAAGAACAACCAGACGCAAGTTAAAGAAGGGACTCCTGCTGCTTGACAAGACTTGCATGTCTCGGTGCTTTGAATTTAGGCCTCCTCTGAGGAAAATGGCAATGAAAGCCTCGTTTGCTGATGAGCGAGGCTCTTCCCTGGGTCTGCTGTTTACTTACAGCAGCCAGGCTCAATAATGAAGAAATGTGGCTTCTGCTCCAAGGCAGCCCATGAACGGGGTGTGATCCCGAGGCAGAAACCTCCCTGACCCTCCGTCAGAGGAGAGTGTGTCCAGACAATAAGGATGCAAATGTCAGCTAATTGAGGAGTGCTAATTAACCAGGAGGGCTCACAGAGAGCGTGGCTCGACGCAAGGCGTGCTCTTCCAGTGTTGGCCAACTCAAGTGGGTGGAGAAGGCGGACACGCTGAGCGGCTCCTTGTACTCTGAGGCATTGCCATTGTCACCAGCTCCCTTCCAAGCTTTGGCAGTGAATTGATCACGGCAAAGCGGGGTTTGGATGTGGCTGGGTGCTCAGCCCTGCTGTGCAAAGACCTGGGTGATGCTCTGGCTTCCTGAGCTGGGGCAAAAGGAGATGGGCACAGGCTTTTCGGGAGCGCCCGGCTCTCCAAAGTGTTTTCGAAAGTCATTTCTGCGGTACCAGCTACAAACAACACTTGCCTAAAAGACAAACTTTCAACAGGATGTCTTTCCAAGCACTGGTAAATATTATTGTAATGGGTTGAATTTATATAACGAATATGTTATCAGTCCCTGTTGTTGGAGGAGTTTGCTTTTTGAGTGGCTTAAAAAACACTGCTCTTAAATGCCTGCGCTCTGCTGATTATTTTTCAGTCTTCCTGTGTCATACGAATTCCTCTGCCCTTGTAGGCAAAACAGCTCCGGTCCTCTCTGCTCAAACCTGTTTTTATAGTCGGCACAGCAGCTGTGTTGTTTTAGCTGGTTTGTGTGGAGGCAAGGTCTGGAGAGGACACGGTGAAAAGCCCCAGCAAACACTAGCCCAGCAAGCCGTGGCCACAGGTGGGGCCGAGTCGCTCACCGCTGGTGGTCAGTGGTGGGTCCGGGCTTTGGGGCTTTGCCTCACCCCGAGCTGCTCGGAGCCATTTACTGGTATTTCCTGAACTGTTCTTGCCATCTTGGGTAACCCGGTATATGGATAGCATCTTCCTCAAGCAGAGGAGACAGCCTCTGGGGAGTGGTGGGGGGTGTCACAACAGAGGTACTCAAGGGAAATTAAGGCAAATCTAGGTAGGAAGGCAACAGGCAGAAGCTGAAATGCATGGAATTGCCATGTTCAGATGCAGAAAGCTCTTAGGTCCATGTCCTCCTCCTCTTTATTTCTGCAAGAGCTTACTTGGGTAGACAAGAGGTAATGTCTCCTCTTTAGCCCAGTGTTGTGGTCCAACTAAACAATACTCCTCCCTTTGGGTCTTATCACGTGTCCTGGCTTCTCTTGGTTATCTTGCCTTTCCCCAGGTGGTTGGGAAGCCCTTGGTGCTGGTGGGCTTGGCCAGAGGGATGCTCCTTCTTCTCCAATTCCAGTCAAAGCTTCTCCAGAACAAGGATGGCCATTCCCCAGAGCTCAGGGGTTCAGGACAGTGGGTACTGCTTCAAAAAACCTTGGGGATTAAATATTATTCCTCGGATGACTGGCCTTTGGCCAAAATGCCTGGCCATTTTCCCATCATGCTTCTTTTGTGTGAGAAAGGTCTCTCGGTGACGGTGGTGCTTTGATAAGAGTAATTGGTAGAAAATATCAGCTTCGCTGTGGATTTGTTTCCTGTCCTTCCTACGGCCGGTGATCCAGAATGACCTTGAGTTCTGCTATATTTAAACAAGTTTAACAGCTTTTTAATTTAAAAGATCCTCAGTGATGATTTCCAACGAGTTAGGCTTAGTGGTTGGGTTTGGAGGATGTCTATGGAGGAGCAAAGACTGCCCTTGATAGAAGAGTCCAGCTGCAGAGCCACAGCAAAACCTCCAGAGGCTCTTGTGGGTCAGTTCAGAGAGGAGAGGAAGCCCCCGCGCTTCCCCCATAGCAAACCAATTGCATTATCGTTAAATAAACGATAGAAATACTCTTACTCCCCCCTTGCATTTCAGCGCAGAGCTGAGAAAATCACATGATGAAAGAAGGAAAAACAGTTTGGGAAAGTTTTATTTTAAAAGTAGATGTACTCTAAAAAAGTTTTGATTTTTTTATTTATATATATATATATATTATTTTCTCTATCTATTGAAAATATCTCAAAGCAAGCTACCTGACAAAAGGAAAACAAAAGTACGGTATTGGTTTTCCTTGCTTTCCCCCCATCTATTGAATAAGGTTTTGTTGGGATAAAATTAAAGTGCTTATCTTTGAATTTGCTTCCTCTGGTTGAGTTGGCACAGTACATTGAACGAAGGAATGTTCCAAGTTCAGAGGTGGCATTGGGGAATCTAGTTAAAATGACATCAAAGGCAGCACAGCGGGGCTGAACATGTGTTTGAAGCCGGATAGATTAGAGGCCATTATCAGCCTTTCGCTACTGTGCTGGGAACAAAAGTCGCTCTTTCCGCTGGGACTGCTGCTGGGGAGAATTAAAAAAAAAAAAAAAAAGGGGGAAAAAAAAAGAGAGAGAGAAAGAAAGAAAGAAAGAAAAATTGCACCTTCTAATATAATGCTGCTTTTCCCGCGAATGGCTGTGTGGCTTTAGCGTGTCCTGACACCCAGGTTTTGTGCAGTGGTTAAGCTGAAATGTTGTCTCTCGATGCCGACCAGCGATGGCTAAAATAATCCCCCAGATTTTGTATTAATTCTATTTATTTTTTTCCTGTAAAAATTCCCAGTTGTTTTGTTGCCGTCCCTCCGATCTGGAAAACAAACGACCCACATGGTGATGCGATGAAACCCTTTTAACCCTTGCGACTCTCAGGTTGTTTTTCAAATGGAGGCTCCTCGTTAAAGAAAATGAAGGCTCCTAACGAGGCTGTTGTTGTGGTGGGCTGTCGGTACCAGCAGCACGGGGGGACATCGCTCCGCTCCGCGCGGTGTCACTGCCGCCCGCAGCCCAGGCGATGCTCCCAGACCCGCTCTCCCTCCTCCCGCCTTACCTGCGGCCACTAGCCAGAGCTGTAATTAACCTGCCTAATTTTCTGCTCTCTCATTTGTCTTCCTACTAAAAAAGCACTTGTCATTCATTAATCGCGGGGTTTTATTTTATTTTAATGGCGCTTCCTTTTGAACGCCTGGGTTACTGCATGAAATTGTGTTTGCCTCGTGTAATTTGGTGGTGATTCCGCCTGCGCCCGCGTTTCCAGAGTGGGAAGGGGAAGGATGGCTGATGGTGACAGTCCTTGCACAGCCTGGTGCTTGTAACTCAAGAGGTTTGCAGGCAAAACACCCCAGTAAATTGTTTTTCCCTTGCCAAATGGCATCTCGACCTTAAAAATCTGCTGTTTGGCTTCTGTTCTCGAGAAGCAGCTGTGCTTGGCAATTGGGGACGGGGCAGGGGGACAGGACGGGGAGGGGGTAGGTGATAAGTACATTTGGCCTGTGCAAACATCTCCTCGCTGTGAGATGGGCTGGGACTGGCTTGTTTGGATGGCTCAGGGTGGTGTGGGGTTGGGAGGAGGCAGCACGTGTGCGTGGAAGTTACTTGGGACTTGTGACAAACCAAACCCCTCCATTTCCACCCTTTTCTGTGACATTGCGTGGCTTTTCCAAGCCTGATTTTGCCGAGTCAGGGGAACGTGTAAAATCAAAAGGGAGAAGTCCAAATTGCCAAGCTCTGGGCTGGCGTTTGGTTTTGCATTCGTTGATTTTTCCCAAAGCAGCCAGATGTCACCAGCACATGGGCCCATGTCCTTACCTCCTAGCTGAGCTCCACCTCGGTCACGTTCCCCTCGTCCCCGTCTGACGGCCCGCTGCTCGCAATGGGGAGAACACAAAGGCAGTTCCTTTCTTGCCTGAAGTTCTCCTCAGCCAGCGATGGTTTGTGGTGCTGAGCCAGGCCTGGTGGCCCTGACCCCTTGTCGCTGGGACCCACGTGCACCCAGACCCCCGTCTTTGCTGTGTGTGGCTCGGTGGAGCAGCTCTGCAGCGTCCCCCAGCTCCCGGCAGAGACACAGATGCGGCTCCCACTCTGTCAGGACCAAGGACCATTGGCCACCACTGCCTGCTTCCTCTGCAGAGACCTCCATCTCCAGCTTTTTCAGCAAGGGCTGGTTTCAGGCTGGTTTGCTTGGGTGTCACTGCCGTGGCATCCCCCCTGACCTCGTCCAGCCTCCTTTGGGGCAAGGGCTGGGTTCTTCTGCACAATGACCCCTGCATCAAGCCCATCATTTCAGTCTGAGCTCCAGATCGCCGTACGAGCAGCGGAGCCTCCCCCTTCGCTTTGATAAACCATTTGAAAAGTTGTCACGCTCTCTTAAAAATATATACCTTGTTCCCTGACCGAGGTCCCCTGGGTGTAGATGCTCCCTGAGCTCCCACTCCTCCTCCTCCTCCCCCTCCTGGCCTGCCCTGTGGTTAACTGTGTACATTACAGACTCTTTTGTAGAAAGCAACCAACTATAAAAGGTACCAGGATGCAGTCCAAGTCCTTCTCCCTGCCCTCTGCCTTGGGCAGCGGTCGCAGGAGCCCTGCATCCCTCTGCTCCCAGCAGATGCCATGTAAGTCCCACCAGTACCCAGTGCCCGAGCGTTGCTGGTGCTGGGACCTGGGTGAGCATCGTTCCCCACACGGGTTCTTCTTGTTCTGCTGCCCTCCTCCTGGGCATGCAAAGCCTTTCTCAGACGTAAAGAGGTTTCCTACCTGCTGCTCTGCGTCTTAAATGAGCATCACGTATTGGAGAAAGGCACTAAAGCAGGGCTGTGTTGTTGTTTTGTCCCAGCAGAGATGGGATCCCACCGTACAGACTCCGAAAGCAGCATCGCAGAGAGATGCAAGAAAGTGCCAAAGCCAATGGACGTGTGCCACTACCTCACATTCCTGTAAGTAGCACTATCTCCTTCCCCAGAGGTAAATATGCAAAGCATGTGAGATCTCTAGCTTACAGTTGCTGTGCTTGCTCCAGTTTGACTCCCCCCCCCTTAGCGCTGTATTCATTTGGGGATGTTTTAAGATGGAATTACACCATGCTTGGTAGTCTTCTGCCAAACTCATCATCCAGGGCTGCCCAAAACGCGTAATTTTTCTTAACCATTCAGTCAGTAGCCAGTTGTTTCTCCTGGATGAGAACAGAAGCGCTGCCTGGCATCCACCTGCAGGCAAATTACGTGCCCCCTGGGTGAGTAGGGAGGAGGAGGAGGAGGAAGGTGTAGGAGGCCATTGGACTTGGAGGGTGATGGTCTCAGCCAAGGTCAGCTGGGGAGAAATGCAACTGTCCCGAGCGGTATTTCTGCACTGGGCGACCAAAGGAAGCTGTGACCTGTTCTCAAGGACTCTCAAAGCCTGCCTGGGGGTGCAAGGCAGGAGAGCAGAGAAGGTGCAGGCATCTCCCTGGTTGCTCCAGGTAAGCAAACAGCTTTGGAAGATGAGCCTACCTGCTAGGGCTCTGCAGCACCATCTGCAGCTATGCTTATTATTATTTTCTTTTTGTGAGAAGTTACAGGTGACATTTAATGTCTAGCAGGGAATAAAGGTGCTTCTTTCCCCTTTGGACAGCTGGACTCCAGCACAAATCAAATAGGGAGGGGAAAAAAAAAGCCTCCATCTGCTTTTTCCAGAAGTGCCTTCAAACTTGGCGCAGCTGTTCTCATCCTGCCAGCTCAAAGCAGCACAATACCAGCAGAAATACACCCTTGTTTTAATCTGATTTAAAAAAGAAAAAAAACACACCACACAACAAAACCACCACTCTTTGTTTTGCCTTTTAAATTAGATTATTTTCCTTAGATTTAAGAGGGTCTCCTGTGCTTTGATCACTGGGTTGACAATAAAAGCCCTGGCTGCAGACGCTCACTAGCCATCCTTGCTCAGTCACCTCTCTTTTCACACAGTTGCTTTCACAGTGTGGTCACTGTTGAAAAGGCTGGCTGGGTGCCTTTTTATTTCACTCGATGCCGTTTTTACTGTAAGCATGGCTTTGTTAGAGTTGGAAGTTTGAAAGCTTGGCCTTTATTTTTTTTTTTTCGTTGTTGTTGTTGTTGCTGTTCCCCCAACAGTGGGAACTACCGAGTGAATATTCTCCGACTTCAAAGCTTGTCAGTGGCTTTACCTTTTGGATAAGAATAATAGTGGCTTTCTGTTGATCGTGTGCACCGGCAATGCCTCGACGAACTGCAGGTTATAAACTCAGAGTATGGAGCATTAAATATGTATAGTGAGCTCCGCTTTAACGAACTTCCATCTGCCAAACATTTCTTTTGTTGAGCTGAATAAGTGTCATTCCAGCAGCAGTTCCTTGCAGGCTAATTAGTTTTACTTAGCATTAAATTTTATCGACCTTTTTGGAAACTGGTTAAAAAAGGGGGAGAAAAAACAAGGTTTAAATTGGCCACCTGCTGCTTATAAATTTTTATATTATCCTACTTATCTACACGGTCTTTTAGAATTACATATTCCTCCTAAACTACACACAGATGCTTCACAAGGATTTTTCTGTGAAACATCCGCTGTTCCCATTAGATTCTGCACTGTAATTTTAAGTCCCAGGGAAAAAGGCATCTTGACGCATATTTATATGGGAGCGGAGGACTGAGAAGTTGAGTTAGTTCTAGTCTTTCTCCGGGGAATAAAAGTTTAGTTCAGACACTCTGGCACCTCCTGCCAGCCAATTACTGACACAGAGTTGGCATCGACTTCAGAGAGGCGCTGCTCTGCCCTCGCTTATCAATCAGCCAAGAAAGGAGAAGGTAATTAGACAATATGTTTTGACAACACCAGTGTGAAATGCTATAAAGTCAGTCTTTTAAAATCACCACTAACTGCACGCTTGTTGAATTAAACTTCCCTAATTAGCAGGGAGCCATGCAAATGTTCCTCCCAGTGTTGCTTTCCGAAGCTGGTGGTGAGGCTATCGGGCAGCCCGTAGCTGAAGCCATCTCCGTTGGCCGCCGGGACCTGGTGGTTAACTTGCCTTTTAAACGCGTAGCAATGACTAAATTGCAGCCTTTGAGGGAAGGTCTTTATGGCCTCGTATCTAACCCGGGTAGCCAGAGTCCATGCTGATAGCGCTTGGAGAATGCATGACATGTTTTCCTAGCGATAGTAGAGAACCTCCTAGTTCCGAAAAGTCATTTCAGAAGTCCTTTAGAGACCTTACCGTTCCCTTACAAATGAGTTATGGGGCTATTATGCAAAATTCTGAAGAACTTGTATTGCTTTTAATAGCAGCACTTTTAGTTAGGCCCAGAAGCTATAAACTGTAGTGATTCAATGTTCATAGGAGACTGCCTGCTAGTTTCAGCAGCCATGCTGCCTCCAAATAACGTGTGCTGGTTCTGAGGGGTGTCCTGCTATGCAGCAGGAGATCCTGGTGTGGGGATGGTTGTGTTCTGCATATTCCACGCTTACAAACCAACCAGTGCTCAAAAAGTTGTGTTTTGTGAAGTGACGTTCTGCCCAGGAATGCAATGCGTGAAGGTCTCCAGCAGGCAACGAGACCTTCATTTTGTGCCTCTCCCAGGAACCTGTTACACGGCAGGTGAGAGTCGCTTTTCATGTGGTTTTCCATCTCTGGGGTTTGAGCAGAGTCTTGGAGCACCAAAGAAGGAAAGGACAAGCACGTTCCCAAAGGAGGGGTGCAAGCCCAGAGAATGCTGGGCTGTACTGTGCTATTGTACCCTGGCTTTGGCATTCATGTTTCCCAGGAGAGGATGGGAGCTGCTCCTTTTTCCCAACAAATTCAGAAAAACCCAACCTGAAGCAATAAGACTTGGGATTCCTTTTTTCATTTGTTTGTTTGACTGCATAAAGAAGCCATTTGGTGATGTTCTTCCTGTAGCTTGATCGTCATGTCCTAGTCCTTACTCCAGTCCTGCCCCACAATCAAAGCAGCTGCAGCTCTTTACACTATTCTCACGTAAGAAGGGAAACAGTAGAAGCAGCAGCAGCAGAGTGGGTCAGGCTGCTGCTGAACTTCCCCAGAAGGATGTTGTCCTCTGTGCGGAGGTGGCTTCCGTAGTGTTCTTGAGTGGAACAGAAGATGAGTGACCCACTCTGCAATGCTGTACAAGTGAGGAGTGTACAAGAGGAGCCCTGGATATCTACAGCTAAATGAGCTTTCTGCTCCTGCGAGCTGGGAACCTGCTTAGAATTCCCATCAGCCATTTTGTGCCTTTTTCCACAAACTCCTTGCAGCAGCAGGACTCCTTGCTAATCCTTGAATGCTGCTAAAGTGGATGCTAAAATCCAGCTATCCGTGAGCTCTGCCGCAAGTGTTTCTGGTTTGGAAGCAACATCTACCCTTTAAAAACATATGGCACAGTGGAATGCATTATTAGTCTGGGCAACCTGGAGGTTCAGACGTTATTTTCTCTTGGGTTCTCTAGCCAGCCATCTCCATGCCATCTCCAGGACTGACTTGTGATCTAGCATCAGCCACTTAAGTGTCATGGAGGCATCAAACCTCCTGTAGAAGGGGGAGATTTGCCAACATAGAATTCTTTGGCCCGGTCAGATCTGGTTGAGCCCACCCCTTGGATCCCTGGGGCTGGTTAGAGACCTCTACCCAATGATAAGTTTGGAAAACTTGCTATTTCATCTCAGAGTAACTGAGCTTTATTCTTCCCAAGGGAAACCCTTGAGCCACAGTGAGATTCTTCCCTTTCTGCCTTTTCAGGTATAGATCGTAGTAAACCCAACACATTCAGGTGTGCTCTGATGTGCAATTTGGTCCTCAAACCTCCATTCCTCAGGGAAGGTGAAATCCAGCAAACCCCCAGACCTGCATCTGCCTCATGGAGTAAAATCCACGCAACTCCCACTCCATCAGCTCCAAGAAAAGAAGGAAGAGACATGATAGTGGGTGCCAAGTGGAACTACTGGAGAACTTGTGTATCTCATATGTTCTTAGCAGGCTGTTTCTTTGCAGAGGTACCAGAGCTTCAGTCACTTTGCGTGTCAAGGACAGAGACTGTGTTTGGGTGATAGGTACACCAAGAAATCCCTCCTCGCAGCTGTCGCTGGGAAAGATTGCTCCATCCACACCAGTTCAAGCACTTTATTTCTTGCCAGCCCATGTGGCATTCAGCCTCCCATCCACCGTTCTCTGCAGTCTCCCCAGCTCAGCACGGTTTGGTTCTGGACAGACCTGTCTGAACTCGTGGCATTAAACATTAGATAAAACAGCTGTAGATAAAACAATTCTTTAAAATTAAGTGCTTCCTTTGTGAATTGTTAACCCAGAATGGCCAGAGGTCTCATTCTGGTCCAGACTGGAGGGCTGGATGCTCCAAACCCAGCCAGCTCTTGGAAAGTCCTACACCCTTTACTTGGAACAGAAGCATTTTGAGCCGTTCTGATTTCAGAATAATAAACATCTCGTTTACGACTCCTTCAGTATGGAGTCCTACGTGCCCACAGGAACCTGGGGGCAGCTTCAGAATCCTGAAGCCCTGAAGGATCCTTCTCCAGGCTCAGGCTCAGCCTGGCTGGGTTTTGATGGAGCTTGTCTCCCTTCTGAAGTCAGGCCTGTCATTTGATAAAGGTTTCAAACACTTCGTCGTCTTAAGCCTTTTGAACCAGATCAATGGAGACCATGTTTGCTGTCCAGGGAGACAGAGAAGTCCTCAGCAGTTATCTGTATTGTTTCAGCACAGGGAATTTGCATTCATTATTCTGCAATACTTTTACTTTTGGGGAAGTCTGTGTAGCTCATCCTTTGAGCTAGGAATAAAGTCAGACCCATGGCGTCATCATGCCATGGTGAGCATCATCACCATGATGTTCAGAGCTGTTCAGAGCATCATCCTGCTTTGCCAGCCTTCTGTGAGTCACTGTTCATTACCTGCCAGGACAACATAGCGCACGTGCAGCCGGTGTCCGTGGGGTGAAGTGAGGTTGATTTCAGTTGCATTGGACTTGGATGGTCAGGGACACCCTTGCAGAGATGGCTTCATGGAGGGAACTGCGTCTTGCACCCTCGAACAGGCTGCTGAGGACCTCTGTGCTGAGTGGAATGCTACAAGGACGGGGAGCTGGGTTTTGCAGATGGCAGCCGTTTATCAAAGAGAGAGGAAAGCAGGTTCATCCTAAAGACTCTTGGGTTTGATTATTTTCATTTCTGTAGTTGTGCTTCAATCACCTCCAGCCTTCAAGAGACTGTGGTTAAACATGCTGAAGTATGAGTTGTCAAAGACCAAAATCGTCTTGTCTCGAGTTCCCTGGATACAACAGCGACCCTGAATGTCTTCAGATCCTCGTCAGAGCTGGAGCTGTGGTCCTTGGGCATTACTGGGCCTGGAGGGAGCCACCTTATCCTAACAGGACTTGGACAGGTTCACAAACTTCAGCCTTTGCAGCTGCTGCTGGGGCTCGGGAGAGGCTTTGGTTGGGATGCTGCATCGCATCAAAGGCTACGGAAATAAAGGGAAATTCCTTCCCGGATCTGCTTTTCTCTGGCAGCCGCTGCGGTAGCTGCGACGGGGAGCCCCGGGACTGTGACTGCTGAGCGCCAAGCTGCCTCTCATTAGGCTCATTAAGTTTCTAACGGAGCAGGGCTTGGTGCTGCCGTCTTATAAACAACCGCAGGGAGAGTTGGCATGTCTGAGGTGGCAGGAGGGAGTGAACACATCGCCCGACGGGTTGCGACTTGTCAGGCGAGAGGGAGATTTCTCTCCTTGGGATTTACTGGTGCTGCCTCGTGAGATGGATGCTGGTGGCCATGGGCTTGGAGTTTCTGATGAAAGCAGACTCCCTTAGCTAGAAGTGCTCCCCCAGGGGGTAATGGGGAAACATCACTTGGATCCTGGAAGCTTCTCAGGGGTTAACACAGCGGAGACCGGCTCTTCCACATCTTCTTCCGTGATGGAGCGTGTCTGGGGCCCATTTCTGGACAGCACAAGGTCCAGGTGCTGGGGCAAAGCCTGCCACTTTGACCCTTAGTGCCAATATTTCAAGACTAAACGTCGTTTCTCTTGCTGAAAATCTTTTTCTGCCGTGTTTCTTTTAAATACAGGCCATTGATTTGCAGGGCTGGAGGTCCTGGTGGCAGCAAAGACTTTGTCATCCCAGGGTGGGAGCCAGCTGGCAGCCCACATGTGTTACGTCCTCTCCAGCGGCTGCATCCCTGGATGAAGGGTGTGTGTGTGGGGGGGCTGTTCCCAGCTGGGATGGGTCAGTCCTGCCTGGGACAGCTTCAGGTGGAGCTGTCTGTCCCTCTGCTTGTCACAGAAAGTGGGTGCTAGAGCTCCATCGTGTCCTCAGACGTCCCCAGAGATGCTGCAGCCCCACACTGTCCAGCGTGAAAGGGAAGGGGATGGCAGTGAGCACTGGAATTGAGATTTGGTGGCAGGGCTGGCCAGGGCTTGCTCTCAGACAACAAAACAAGCAGTGCTTTAACTGAGACCTCTGCAACCCAACCTGGGTGTCATAAAAGATGTCTTCAGCTTCTGGGTGCCGTCAGTAGGATATTTACTGCCTCTGTTTTTCTTCCCCTGCCTTCTGCTCGGCAGCTGGCAAACAGAAAACCAGTATGATTTGCATGCTTTTGTCAGTTTTTGAGGCAAAGCGTTATTTTAGTCTTCTGCATTGATCTTTTGGCTAGTACAGGGTAAATTCAGGTGGTCTCTAAGCCTCGTTTAAAGATTTCAAGCTCAATGTCTGTTTCTGGTGCTGCATTTGTTCTTTTGCTATGAGTTATCTCATGTCTTCACATTTAATTTTATCTCTGCTCCTACAGAATGTATATTTCTCTTGTATTGGTATTGAAATATTTGAATGCAGGTTTTTATACTCTTGAATTTCCCATATATTTTTCCTCCAAATTAAATTTTTATCTCTGCTGTATCGTTTTATTTTTTCTACTATTTTAACTAAATAATGCAGAAGGGATAAAAAATAAGGGGAAAAATACAGTGGCTGTCAGCTTCGTACTTCACAAACTCCTTATCCAAGAGTGCAGGAATTTAGGGACAAGGTAACTCGGCAGAAGGAACCAAGAATGCCCTTGAACTCCCATAAATACTCATTTGTTCACCCAGAGCAAACAGAAAAGCGATGTCTCTGCAGCTGTAAGGTTGCTGTATTGATAAAGCAAGCAGGGGCTCATTGCATGGCTCTGAAGAGCCGAGATGCAATCCTGCAGGATCCTCTAGGAGAGAGCATGCTTTGTGGGAACGATGGCCCTTTGTGGCTGGGGTGGGTTGCAGGAGAAGGTGAGGGAAGTGAGATGTCTCAGAGATGACAGGATTTCCTCTCCTTTCTGCAGCTATGGGGTAAGCTGAGTAAGTGTGTGTAAGAGTCTCCCTTTCTGTCCAAGTGAAAACATCCCTGCTGTAAGCACAGTCTTTGAGAGGTTTGTCTGTACGTCCTCTTACCACCCTTTCAGGCCAGGAGATTCCTGTTGACCATGGTGTTTGGTGTCGAAAGAGCTTGCTGAATTATGGCTCCAGAAAACTTTTCCCTTAGGTGGGGTGATGTGCAGAGCTGGTGCCGGCTGGGGAGCTGGTGGTGGTGGCCCAGCTTCCAGCCCACCAGTCCCTGGCTGCACCTCTCTGCCTGCCAGCCTGTCCTCCCTCAGCTCCCTGCCAGAACAAATGGCATTTCCAGTTACCGAAGCCTCCAAAATAAATGTGTGATTTTTTTCCATGCATCTTTTGCTAACCCCTGGTGTGTTTTTGCCTCCAGCGTACCTACCGAATGCCAAAGGATATCCACGTTGAACCAGAGAAGTTTGCTGCAGAACTGATCAATCGTTTGGAGGAAGTACAGAAGGAACGTGAAGCAGAGGAGAAGTTGGAGGAGCGCCTTAAACGCGTTCGAGCGGTTAGTAACCTCCTTGCCTCCTCTCCCAGCCTGTCTCCGTACTGTACACCACAGGGAGCTGCCAGCTGCTGTGGCACCAATCTGGGTGACCACTTCCCTGCCTCAACAGCCACTGTCATTGCTCACATGGGAGCTCCTGGAGGCTCACGTTGCCCCAGGAGCTTCCATGGTGCTGTTCCCTGGTCTGCGTGGGGCTATGTGAGCGCCAGCACCCCCTCCCTGCTGTAAGGTACCAGCTGTGGCCCAGCAGTGCCTGCTTCTGTCACCAGATAGGGGCTGGTGGTGCCCTCCATCATCATCTTTGGCACCTTCACTCTCCTGTCCATCACAGACTTCGTGGGCAGTCCCTTCTATGCAAGGATGGGGACTATGTAAAAGGGGTTCTCCTTCTCCTGTGGGGTTTTGTGTGATCCTTATTTCCCCCACAAATGGTAACCAGGTGGCAGGTGATATGCTTGGAGGTGTTTCTGTAGGCTATCAGGCTGTTCCTACCAAAACCAAAAAGGCTCTGCCCGTCAGTGTTTAGCACATCCCTAGAATATTTGGAACTGATCTGGTGTAGCATCCAAACATCCTCTCCTGGGTGGAGAAACATGCTGACCCCACGTGGGTGGCTGGGGAAACCCAGCCCCTGGCACTGTGTGGGGCCTCCAGAGCTCAAGGACTTGGTAGGTGAGCCAAGGGAAGTGTGCAAGGCCTTTGGCTCCACAACAAGCTCCAAAAGGCAGAGAATGAGGTACTGCTTGTCTGATATTACCTGTTCAGCAGTACTCACACCGAGTCTTATCTTCTGACGTACTGCATCTCACGGGCACCAGTACCTCTTGTGCTGGGGGTACAGGGGAGCTTTCCGAGGACGTCACAGTGTTGCTGAACATCATAAATGTCTGTGTAACTACAGCCCTGTGAAGAAATTGGGCGTCTCTGCAGTTAATAGCTGCCGTGGCCCTGGGGCAAAGGCTCTGTGCTTAGTAACCCGCAGCTCTCCCTTGAAGCAGAGGAGCTGGTACCTGTCCTGGCTGGATCTGTGCTTTCAGAGGAGCTGAGCCTCTGGGGCTCCAGTGGAGTATTTCTGAATATTCACCGATATTTTTAAATGTTCCTCTTTAAACAGAAAAAAGAAGAGGTTGTAGTACTTGCTTTAAATCATGTGCATGTTTCGAATGGGGAGAAGGGAGGGAGGATCTGTGAGCTTCCCTCCAGCTCCAAGCATTGTGCAGCAAAACTCCCTGCCCATCTGCACCCAGCATCCAGCCAGAAAAGGCCAGCAAGGAGCTATTTTGTGATTAGATTCCTGTTCTTCTAGAATTGGTCCATTTCCTCACTGGTACCTATTGGTTTCTAGACAAAGCCAAGGTAACCAGCAGCATTTTCTGCTAACACAGACCTAGAGACCTTCCTCCTCCTCCCACGGCTCGTCGCAGCCCCCACCTGACTGCATTATCCCAGCCCTCTGCCTCCTGGAAGAAGCTGCCAGTAGCAATACCATAAAATCAGCAAATACCTATGTGCCAGAGAGTAAATTTAAGTCTGGTTAAACACATTTTTGTGTGACTTAATCTATTTTTAAGCCCAGGACTCCCACTAATGCTATATATTAAACCTCTTTGCTGTCTCCAGAATATATTTCATTGACTGGCTGGCATCTGGCATTAGCCATTCAGGAAAAAACTCAGAGTAAGCAATTGTAGGTGTTTTTTTTTAGGTCAGCACTTAAGGTGCAGGAGCTGCTGGTATCAGCAAGAGGAGAGCTTGAATCCTGATAGATCACAAGGGGTATTTTTTGTATGACCTGAACACCAGGACTACAGGGTAACCTCTTACCAGGTCTGCACGGCTCACTGAGCAGCAGCAGAGGGAAAACCGTGTGTGTTAGTCACACTAGGCAGTTATCAGCTTAGCAGAGAAGCTGGAAATATTTTGCAAAAGCTAGGAAAAAAAGAGTTTTTCTCCCCCATACTGAGCTGTCTGCAGGTTCCCTTTCAAAGCCACATCATGCAGTAACATCAAGAAGACGCCTCTGATTTAGAGCCAAACTGAAAAGACAGTGAGATTTCCGTTTTTTGGAAAAAAACCCCTTCGAATTCATTAATTATTCTGAGCAATGTGGGAGAGGATTAGAGGATATGTGCGTTCCCTTATTATTTTTTGAGCCACTTCAGCCTCATGGCCGTGCGTGGAAGCTGCAGTATCGTGTCATACGGATCAGTATCGTATCCTACAGATCACTCTGTCTTTGTCTGAACTGAGGGAATTGAAAATAAGCCAGGAGAAGCAAAGCCAGCGCTGAGATTCTCCCTGTTTGAATATAAAACATTGCCTAACTGGAGAGGGAAATCATCTGCATGATGATCAAAAACCCACTCGTGTGTAGGTGAGCTGTTTTGCCCCGCTGACCGGTAGCAGCCCGATGGGTGGGACTGGGAGAAGGCAGAGGAAGAGGAGGAGGTTTGCGGCAAGGTATAGCTCGCCTGGAGCTCATCAGTGCAGATTTCAGCCTCCTCATTCAAAGGGAAGGGCACCCCCGACCTTGCTGCAGAGCAAAAATAGCTCAGCAGACAGTCAGCAAAGTTGAAGCCTGCATCTCTCCCAAGTGCCGCCGAGGGAAGAGGTTTCTGACAATATTATGTCAACAAAGCACCATCTAGTGGTGGTGGCACCCGAGGCTTCCCTGCCTGGCAAAGGCTGCCCACGCCGCCCCGCTTTGCCCGGCTCACCCCAGCAAGATGCCAAAACGCAGCTCCACCCCCGTGTCTGGGAGAGCTGGGTCCGTGGAGGAGGCTGTTCCCCCCATCCGTGGGTTTCTTCGGTGTCAAACACAGTAGTTGTTGCCTCTTGCCTGTGTCTCCTTGGTCCTCTTGCTGTCTGCATGGACATGCGGTCGGGTAGCTCAGGCAAGGAGGACCTTGTGAAGCCAGGGCTTGACTCTGCTGTACCCAAAGTCCTGCGTTACCATCCCAGCTTGGGCTGCCCCGACCTCCTGCCACGTGTTGGTTTTTTCACTGCAGGAAAAAAAAAAGGTTTAGCAGAATTGGTATCTGCAGCCTCGACTCAAACTCTGCCCTCCTCAAGGAGGGAGGACAGCTTGAGATGGGCACCCCAATTCCTTAATTAGCTGCTGTTTTCTCACTCCTGGGGCTTTCCTCCTACTTGCAAGGCTGAGACCAGTGCTGGAGGGTGGGACGCCAGCTGCCCCAGGGCCTGCCTGCACACCACAACCCCCTGCAGCACTTATTCCTGCCCGAGGACCTGCTTTGGGTCCAGATCTGCTCAGTGACACAAATGAGCTGAGCCAAGGCAGACTGAGAGCGTGCCAATGCATCTCTTTCCTTCTTTAGCCCACACTCACCTCGATCTTGGAGCAAAGCAACCTATTAGGTCCAAGTTATTGGCAAAATGGAGTTCCAGGCAGCCAAAGGATTTCCCAAATCTCAGGCACCCGTTTGGCTGGACCACCCCAGGTTGTCACTCTCGTGCCACCCTGCTCTGCTGTGACAGCACTGCAGGACCCCCGGGCTCTGGGCAGAAAGGACTCGCTGCCATGTGTCGGGGATCTGTGCCAGGCTCAGGTCTTGCCCTGTACATGATATGATGTTTAAACATGAGAATTTTCCAGAAAGTAGGTGCCGGCCCTGAAAGCCCCCCAGGTGCTGAGGGCATCACTGAGTTATCATGAACTGCTAAGAAGTGCTTGCCCCGATGGTAGGGATTTAGTCAGCACATGCTTCATCTTTTCTTGTCCCCGAGCTGGGTGCCCAGGGACAGTGGCTGGCAGGCTGCTGGAGATGAAAGGTGCCTCTGAAGTTCTTCAAAGCCGTTTGTTAGAAAGTGCTGCGTCCCTTCCAGAGGTGGGCATCGTGTCCCAGCCCCAGGCTTGCAGCCCCCACGCCTTTGGCACTTTGAAAGCCTGGCGTTGTCCCTGGATGCAGGTTTGAACCCCCAGGTGTGACACTGGGAGGAAGGCTGCTATTTGCTTTCTCGCTGTGTGGTTGGCAGCTGGGACTTTGAAGCTGGTTAGCAAGTGACGGATGATGACATCTGACAGGCAAAGCTGGTGGGAGTCAGTGTTTTCTAGCAGATGCATTTATTTATCTGGCAGGGCAGAGATACCCTGCGCTGCAACTGATTCCTTTACTGTGCCAAAGGAGGAATAGAGAGCGGGATTAAAGGACTCGCTGGAATCCTGCTTATGTAATTAAAAAAAATAGGAGTCCTGACTTCCAATAAAGAAACTTCATAAATATCTGAGTTTATGTTGGAGCGTAAAGTAGTTTGTCAGCATCAAAACTGTGGCTGTCAGCATGGAGGAGTTTTATTCTTCCTGGCAAGGACTTAAGAGTCGCTAACAGCGTGTCCTAGACCGTTGTGAACTACGAGAACAAGCAGTTAGTTCCAGCCCGTTCCTTTATCTGCGTGAAGTGCTTCACTCCAGCCTCAGCGTGCCCGGCAGAAATCCATGTTTGATTTTTAAAACTATTCATGCTGCTGTCGACCTTCAGTTGTTCCCTCCTGTTACAAGCTGGCTGTTGGCTTCGCCTTGTGAAATAGTCATTGGGGTGAGAAACTCCCCTGGTCTCACCTGGCTGGAGGACTGTTTTGCCACGTGTCCTGTAACTCTGGGCTTTATCTGATGGGCTTTGAAGCCGTGCCTTTCCCAAGGCTCGTAGGAAGTCACAGGTACAGTGTGGTAAGTTGTGTTTGCGCTGCTGGTTGTTACAGAACCACCTTCAAGGGACTTGGGGAGCTTTTTAGTAAGGTTGTGCCCACTCACACACTCGATTGAGTTGTCACACCCCTCAGAAAGCTGCATCTGTAAACCCTGGTTGTGGTATGTGAGCCACCTGCCAGAGGTTGCCTCGGTTTCTTTGTGTGATGTGTGGAGACCCTTGTTCACGGTGGCTCAAGAAGCAGGTACAGAGACCTGAGCAGCTCTGCTCGGTGGCAGCAGGACTGCAGGAGGGTGGCGCAGTCTGGGACAGGGCTCCAGAGGGGTGGTGGATCTTCATCTTGAAGGTTTGCAAGGTCTGGTTGAACAAAGCCAGACATGACCCTTTCAAGGGTTGGCAGCAGTCATGCTGCAGGCAGGAGGTGGGACTGGAGACCCCTTCCGCCACCCCGCTGTCGTTCTCTGATTGTTCTCGTGTTTCTTGCAGGAAGAAGAAGGTGAGGATGCAGATATCTCTTCTGGTCCCTCGGTCATTAGCCACAAGATGCCTTCCGCCCAAGCCTTTCATCACTTCGCTCCTCGTTACTCTGAGATGGGCTGTGCTGGAATGCAAATGAGAGACGCCCACGAAGAGAACCCAGAAAGCATCCTCGATGAACATGTCCAGCGTGTGATGAAAACACCAGGCTGCCAGTCTCCAGGACCTGGCCGCCACTCTCCTAAGCCACGGTCCCCGGAAAGCGGCCACTTAGGAAAGCTGTCAGGGACACTAGGAACAATTCCTCCAGGGCACGGCAAGCACGCAACAAAATCAGGAATGAAACTGGATGCAGCTAACTTATACC
Source organism: Tringa tobata (assembly GCA_033628505.1). Lineage (NCBI taxonomy): Eukaryota > Metazoa > Chordata > Aves > Charadriiformes > Scolopacidae > Tringa > Tringa tobata. The sequence continues at coordinate 61,771 of JAHREE010150499.1, forward strand.
ACCATAAACACATCTACCACCACATCCATCACCACAGCGTGATGAAACCAAAAGAGCAGATCGAGGCCGAGGCCACGCAGCGAGTGCAGAACAGCTTTGCCTGGAATGTAGATTCACATAACTATGCAACAAAGTCACGCAACTACACTGAAAACTTGGGCATGGCCCCTGTCCCCATGGACTCTTTAGGCTACAGGTGAGTCAAAGCAACACCCAATGGGAGTCCCACAGCTGTGACTTCTCTAGGAAGCTCTTTCATAAGTGGGCTGTAGTGTGCTGGTGAAAACAGAGTGGTTGTACCACCCCCGTAACCCTTATAGACCCCTTTTCACCTCTGTGAGGTGGTGCTGAAGGACACCCTCTGACCAGGATTTTTAATGGCCTTGGTTATAAAGTAATTTTTCTGCTCCTCAAGGCAGTGGAGGTACTTAGAAATGGCAGATGCTGGTTTACTTCCCCGTGCATCAGGAGTTGCTAGGGCTGTGTCTCAGGGTCTGGGTGACAGAAACTGGTCTCCTAAGGCGTTTATGAGAGGACAAAAAAGCCCTCCTTATTGCAAGGCCTGACCCATCCACCAGAAGAGCTCCTTTCTCTTCCTGACAAAGCCATGGACACTGCAGTGCTGCTGTGGCATCCTGTCCCAAGGGGATGTTCTCTGGGGTAGGTGACCCTCTGCCCAGTAAAGACTTATCACTGCCTTGTGGGCTTTTGTCCATCAAGACCAGGCTGGATGGGGCTTTGAGCAACCTGGTCTAGTGGGAGGTGTCCCTGCCCAGGGCAGGGAGATTGGAACTAGATGATCTTTAAGGTCTCTTCCAACCCAAACCAATCCCTTGGCTGTTTGAAGTCCTCCATCCCCTCCGTGCTGAAGGGAGAGGGTGAAGCTCCTTCTCTGCTGTGGCGGGTGTTGCTAGTCCCATCAGATGATGACTGCAAAGGTGAGAGCAGAGCTCGGGGCTGCCCGGGATAATAAATGGTGATGGAGCAGCCACAGGGAGAGCTGTGCTCATCCTGAGCACCACTGGCTCCCCAAGGCTGCAGGTTTGGGGTGATGCTTTGCAGCGTACCAGGGGCGGGATATTTATTGAAGGCAGTGGGCAGGAGCATCTTTCCAGGATGGGAAGAGGGAGGCAGAGGCACCCGAAGGAAACTGCTCTCCAGGGAGGGAGAAGCCCTTAAATCTGCCCTGTTTCTGTAGAGAAAGGATTGTTGCTTCAACAGAGCATGAGGCTGGCCATGCTGGGTGAACCCAAAGCCCCATCTAGACACAGGACTTCCCTCTGGCACTGACTACAGCACGTATGTGAGGGGAATTTCAGAGGGCACATTCAGATCTGTTCTTCCTCTGGCATGAACTCCCAGTTCCTGACAATCCCTGGGTTCACAAGACAAGAGTTTGCATCCGAACAATCTTGTTCAGCAGCCATCAGTCTCTTGCAGTGGCTTCTCTGGCTCCTTATTGGACCCAGGTGGGCTGCTGTCCCCCCCGGCCCCTCGTGGCTGTGTCTGCCCTTTGGTTACAACCTGCAGAAAAGGGCTTTTTTTGTGTGTTTGCACTGAAGCTGCTGCTGGAGAATTTGATTTGATACCCAGTAGCCATCGTGCGGGGAGAAGCTTAGAATGAATTGGCAGTTTGCCCTCCCTTTGTAGATCTTCAACAACCCCTCTCCAGGCTTTTTCCCCCCCAAAATCAGCAGAGATGACTCGGGGCTCGTTACTCCTCTGTGGTGCTAAGGTTATTTTTCCTCCGTGTCTTAGTGAGCACGCAGAATTAGGGAGGCCCTGTGGAGTAAAGCGGGTGGGTGATGAGGGCGGCGGGGGTCCCATGGAATTACAGGCTGTGGCAGTGACAGGCCAGCTGGTGTGAGTTGTGGATGGCCTGCTGAGCCTGGGGCTGCCCGGCTGGGCACGGGGGGCATGGATGTGGGCAAGGAGCGGTGGGGCTTCTGTAGGAGCCTTTGCTGCAGCCTTAAGTGTTGGCTACTGCCTGACATCCGTCTGGCTACCGTGTTTGAGGTGGCTGTGCTTCCCGGGGCACGAGAGCCCAGAGAAGGCAGCTCACCCCTCTAGGATGTGATCTTCCACCATGATGTGAGACCTCGGTTCAAATCAGGGTGGAAAGTGAAGGCTCAGCGTGGCACATCAGCAGTTTGGGGTGTGATTGAATCCGGGGGGTAAGGCATGGAGAAGCAGCCGAAGGATTCCAGCACCAGGATGAACCTCCTGCTCTGAGCAAAGAGCCAGGGCTTTAACACAACCCTTTGTGTGGTAGGAGATCTGCTGGCCTCATTTGGCCAGAAGAGAAGCTCCCTCTCCCCACAGGTGGCTGGACAGAGGAGCCTGCTGTGTCCAGGTCTGGCCAGTTTCACTCTCAGCCTCAACTGGGGCATGTTTGGTGTGAGCTGTGGTAGAACCAGGGGGCTGTGGAAGGTAACCAGGGCCACGTCTGCACTGCAGGCAGGGCTGAATGTGTCTGGAGGGAGACATGTCCATCCTCTGCCAGTGTCTGTGGTGGCTTGGCTTAGGCAAAGCGCTAATGTCTCAAGCTTTGTTCTTGCAGTGGGAAAGCCAGTCTGCTCTCAAAGAGAAATGTTAAGAAGACCGATTCAGGGAAAAGTGATGGTGCCAGCTATGAGATGCCAGGATCTCCTGAAGACGTGGAGAGAAACCAGAAGATCCTTCAGTGGATCATAGAAGGAGAGAAGGAGATCAGCAGGCATAAGAAAACAAACCATGGGTAAGGGCTGGCAGAGCGAGGGGTCTTCACGCTGTTGTACTGCATCCCCTGCACAAGGCGTGTGTGTCCAGGCGTCCAGCAGTCTGCCTTGTTCCTGGAGATCTTAAGAAGACAAGAGTCCACCAGGCATGGGGGTTTAGACCCTTTGGAGACTGAGGATTGCTCGGGGGCTGTAAGGGCAGGTTTTTTCTGAAGGATGGCTGGTGGCCATGGCGGGGAGGTCGCAGCCCCAGGGGAATCTCACAAATTGCTGCTGTGGTTCCGAGGTGGGTAACGCGGCACACAAGTAGGCAGTATTTTTCCTTTAAGCATTTGCCGTGTGTAAATGCCTGTTGCTCCTGCAAGGTGCCAGTAGAAACGTTGGACCTGCTGTGCTGGCGCCATTGGTGCTGAGCAAGCAGTTTAGCAGGGCTGAGGGTTGCCCAGCATTTCGGCTCGCTGGGAGCATCCTCTGGGAGGACCTCACCTGCCTAGAGCAGAGCCGAGGACGTGGCTGTCTCAGGAATCTCTCTGGAGTGAAGCAGATCTCCTGCAGGCACGGATCCGTAACCACAGTCTGGTCAGTCCCTGGCATAAAGCAGTGCTTGCCAGGTGTCAAGGAAAGGGACCTGGGGTCTTGTCCCCTCTGACACAGCTGCACTGGTGGCTGAGTGGTGAAACCTCTGGTGGTTTCTTCTCGTGGTGGACAGTAGAGGCCAGGGTGGGTTGCACTGGGGCCGAGTGGCAGAGCCATGGGCAGTGCCAGGCCACCGTGAAGTCAGGCAGCAGGTTCTGCTGCTGGAGCTGGAGAAGGATGAGCACATCCCTGCAGCATCCCTTTTCCTGGAGATGCCAATGTTCATGGAGAGGCTCCCAGCCCGGGAACGTCAGCAGCACGTGGGAGGGCATCTTCTGGCGGAATGTCACAAAAGGTGGAGCTGCCTTTTGCTGGTTTTATTTTGATGTATTGTGGGCTTGATGAGAGCCCTTAAACAGATCTGTGGGCTCTGTGTCAGGGTTGGATCGCTCACCCTGATGTCTCAGGACTTGCTGTTCTGAAATCTTCTCTAGAGGTGGATGGTGCTCCCCCATCCCTTCAAAGCCGTGCAATAAGGAGCTTCCCAGTGGTGCCCACGTCCAGCTGTAGAAGCAGTAGGTCCATCTAGGAGTGCTTGTGTGCTTGTCCAAAGGTCTGTGTAACACCTTCGTGTTTGTGTGTAGTTCTTCAGGTGCTAAGAAGCAGCTGTCCCATGATATGGTCCGACCCCTCTCCATCGAGCGACCTGTTGCGGTGCATCCGTGGGTCAGTGCCCAGCTCCGAAACACCGCCCAGCCTTCTCACCCCTTCATCCAAGATCCTACCATGCCGCCCAATCCAGCCCCCAACCCTCTCACCCAGCTGGAAGAAGCTCGCAGGAGGTTGGAAGAGGAGGAAAAAAGGGCTGGAAAACTCCCCGTTAAACAAAGGTAGGGTGATAGGGTCTGATTGTGCATGGAGGGGAAGGGGGGGACTGATCTGAAGGTGGGTGGCTGAGGGAGATATCCACTGCCCCTCTGCTCTGGTCTCCAGCTCCCAGCACCAACTGGGTGGAGGAATAACACAGAGGGGTCAGAGAAATCTGCCCCAGTCCCTCTAACATGGTGGTGCAAATGCCAAAACCCACCTTGAGGACTTGGGCTTGTGGTTTGTGGCTGGAAAGGCTGGAAATGCTCTTGGGAGGGTGGGGAAAGGGCTGCTGAGAGCTTGAGGAGGAGCTGGGCAAGGGGAGCGTGTCTAGAAAGGGCACGGTATGGAAGAGCTCTCTCCCCCAGCTGCTTCTTGGCTTGTTCACGCTCACATGAGAATTTGGAAGCTTGGTGCAGGAGGGGATTCAGCAGGATGCAGCAAAATTAAGTGCAGGAGTAGAATATGTATTTGCTCTTTACCTATCATCTCCGGTGGGTTTCCAGCAAGGGCTGCCCCTGGCATCTGGGTGGGAGCGCTGCCTTGTCCCGCTGCAGCAGCATCGTCCCCTCCAAACCACTGCCTCTTTCTGTGCCCCTGCCACAGAGCTCATTCTCCCACTCCTGTGGTATCTTTCAGGGAGGGAAGATTATTTGCAAGGCACAGGGAGCTCTCGGATGAGAAGTGCTTTGGAAGCGCTAGATAATTACTGTTAACAGCTAAAAGCACTTTGTCCATTAAAAAACCTTTCACAGCTTTATAGCTGGATTCTGAAAACTTGAAACTTTGGCGCCTGACACTTAAAAACAAAAGTGTAATTTAAAAAAGAAGCTCTTTTAATTGCCAGGCTCCGATAATTTTTGGCTTGCAGTGACCATGTAGCAGACTTCTGCATATTAATGTCAGAGCATTGATTGAAAGCCAGGTAATTAGAGGGCTCTCCCAAGTCAGGTGAAGCCAAGTTTATTTGATCTACCTTTCAGTTGGTGTGACTGGATAGTGTTTGTTAGTAGAGTCGTTTGCTAAATTCATGCACCTTCCCCAGAAATGTCTAGATGCAGATACGTACTTTGGAAACACCGACCTGGGCTATATGCATATGCAATTAATGCTCTGATAAGAATTTGGCACATATTTTAAGCGTAGTTTTTGTAGGAAGCCCATGGCATTGTGGTAAATGCTGTGCAGAGCAGGACAGGCTGAGCAGTCACGCTGCCTCCCCACAAGGTCCGGCTCTTCTCCCGGTGACACAGAGACCCCCCCAACCTGCCCCATACCTGGAAGACCAAGGTGCCATGTTCTCCATGTCCAGTAGCAGGCAGGAACGGATGCAGTGGTTCCTGGGGAGCCAGGGGTTTCTGGATGTTGAAACGTCTCTGCTGGGTTTTGGCAGGATTGGGTGCTCCAGCTGAAGCAAACCAGAGCTTTTTAGAGAGCTCCTGCCACGTTCAGCGCAGGAGCCTGCCTGAAAATAGAGCCCAAGTCTCTTCTGAGAGGGACTGCCCAAGGCTGGCTGGGGAGATAAGGAGAAACAGAGAGGGGAGTTAATGTGAAAACACCATTTATTTTGGTCAGGAGCTTCGGAGAGCTCTGGGAAAGTGGAGCCGGTGCCCAGGTTTGTCGGCAGCCTTGGGGAAGCCACAGGGCAGGGGTGGTGGAGGAGGGCCCGGAGGTGTCCTTGAGGCACCCTGCCAGCTTCGTAAAGCCATGCTGGCCTTGCCAGCGCGGTTGCCCAGCTCACCAGCCACACTCTCCTCCGGCACAGCCCTTGCCAGCCATGTCCTTCAGCAAACTGCCCGCTGCTCTGCCTGGGGGGACCAGCAGCCCTCACCCCAGCTCTGCCCTGCTAGAAACTGGGAATCGTATCTGTGAGATGGCTGCTGCTGGCAGGAACGCAGGGTTAAGTGTCCAGTACTGAATGACCTGCAGATCCAGCATTTGTGTCCCAGTCACTGTCAGGTTTCTTGCATCTACAGCCAGGTTTTGAGCCACTTTCTGTAGCTCAGTGTCACAGTTCGCTTCTTTTTGCAGCTGGGTGAAGTGATTCCTACCAGCTCTCCAGAGAAAAGATCTTTGCAGGCAGAGAGAACATTAGCATCAGCTTGGTTTGGAATTAATTGGGTAGGGCCAAGCCTGGAAGAGGAGCAGAGCTGGCCGCTGGGACATCTCCCCAGGTGACATCTGCTGGGTGCATTTCAGGCTTTCCAAAGCCTTAGGGGCTGAGTTGGAGCGAGCTGAGCACCTCCTCTCTGCATCCAGCCAGGCTGGATTGGTGCTGTAACCCAGACGTAGCTGCCGTTAGGGCACCAGTGGGTTATACCAGTGGGGTAGGAGATCAGGACTGAAATGCAGATGCAATAAGTCAGCTGAGCGCTGCCGTTTCCTTACCGGATAGCATTTAGTGACAAAGGGAGGTGATCGCAGAAGGGGCAGGGTGGTGGCACCTGGCTGAGGTTCTGGGTTGCGCTGCCACCCAGGAGACGGGTGCAGGTGGAAGCTTTACGGAGGCAGAGCTCAGACACGGTCTGGTGGCCTGTTTGGGTAAGCTGTGGTCTCCAGAGACCTCTTGGTGATGACGGAAGCGGAGACGGTTGTGCTGTCTTGCTCTCCTGAGAGAAACTCTTGGAAAATTACATTTTCAGTGATTCCTTATTCATCAGCCCTCCTTCAGGTGGGTGGCTGCAGTTTGGGACGTGTGTGTGTCCACTGCACAGCCACCTTTGGCTGCAGGAGCTCAGAGGCACCATGGCCATCCCCCTGCTTTGATTTATGGCAAAAACAGGGTTTGCAGAACCATGGGGCTTGTTTTTAACTCTAGCTCTGTGAAGCAGCTCGGAGTTTCTGCTTTCAGGCATCGTTTTTGGGCACGTGTCTGCTCTGGAAAGAGGTGAGCACGTTCAGAAAGGGCCTTTCAGAGATGAATTACATGGCAGGAGGAGGAAGGCTCCCAGCCACCAGCACTGTTCCCCTCTTGCTTCTTCCATGGCAGAGCTTGGCGGGGGGGGTCCTCTCCATCTCCCCAGGCGAAGGAGAACGGCAGCCTGGGGGAACCAGCTCTGCTGCCATCGTGGGGCACACGGCTGTGTCCCCAAGTCCCCGGGCACACAGCAGCTCTCTCTTAGTCACCACTCATTTCTAGCAGGATTAAGAGAAGCTTAGGGACTTTGAGGTTTTCCAAACCCCTTCAATTAACTTCTGGCTCACAGGGTTCACAGAATTTGCCTGAATTTATGACCCATTTTTCCTTTAAATGCCTCCTCTTCTTCTTTTTTTTTTTTTTTTTCCAAGGATGATTCAGTTCCTTAATGTTTTTCTAGCTAAAGGGCATCCTGTGCTTTGATACTGCAATGGGAGAGGCTCGGAGAGCTCTGCTGGCACCAGGAGTGGACCCTCTCAGGATGCTGCATCTTCTCCAAAGGGCTCCCAGGCAGAGCAGGCACCAGGAGGGTTTTTCAGTTGAACTTTAGACCTCTCATGCCTTTAGAAAGAAGGTGAAAAGATTGTGCTTGGTCTTGGTTTGCCGTGCCCGTGTTTACGTGGGCACACCATTAAAAAGGTGCTGTGCCCACAAGCCAGCGTTTAAAGGTTAGGGCCAGAGTCATTTCCAAACCTGCGATTACCTCATGCGCTTGGCAAATGCTGGTTTTTATAGCAACTTTCCAGTCATGTAAATACAAAATCATCTTTTTTATCCAGTGTGCTTTTTAAATACTTTTTTTTTTCTCTCTTTTTAAAGCTGCCAAATTTGTTTTATGTGACTTTGGGAGAGAAGGCTGCCTCTGGCTTGGACCACACATGCCAAGTTGCCAGTTTGTGTAGGCCGCTGCAATGTTTGTGCAGCATTTAGGGCACCCCAGATGAAAGGCTCTAAAGAAGGGCAAAGCACCCTGATTTTTTATTACTGCTACTTTTGACTCCCTCTGGAAACGGGGGTTAGGCCTGGGCTGACACTTTTGGTTTAGTGATGGCACCATGGAGCAGAAACCTGGTGTGTGGGCTGGAAGCAGAGACCAGACCAACATCCTGAGAGTCAGGAAAACACAGGAGATTTGGGGGTGTTGGTCAACTGCCGGCTGAACATGAGCCAGCAGCGTGCCCAGGTGGCCAAGGAGGCCACCAGCATCCTGGCCTGTATCAGGAACGGTGTGGCCAGCAGGACTGGGGCAGTGACCGTGCCCCTGGACTCAGCACTGGTCAGGCCCCACCTCAAATACTGTGGTCAGTTTTGGGCCCCTCACCACAAAAAAGACATTGAGGGGCTGGAGTAGGTCCAGAGAAGGGCAACGGAGCTGGTGAGGGGTCTGGAGCACAAGTCTTGTGAGGAGAGGCTGAGGGAGCTGGGGGTGCTCAGCCTGGAGAAAAGGAGGCTGAGGGGAGACCTTGCTCCCTACAACTCCCTGAAAGGAGGGTGTAGCCAGGGGGGGTCGGTCTCTTCTCCCAAGGAACAGGCGATGGGACAAGAGGAAACAGCCTCAAGTTGTGCCAGGGGAGGTTCAGATTGGAGATTAAGAAAAATTTCTACACTGAGAGGGTTCTTAAGCCTTGGAATGGGCTGCCCAGGGCAGTGGTGGAGTCACCGTCCCTGGAGGGATTTAAAAGCCGGGCAGACGTGGTGCTGAGGGACACGGTTTAGTGGTGGCTTTGTCAGTGTTGGGTTGATGGTTGGACCCAATGATCTGAAAGGTCCCTTCCAACTGAGACCATTCTATGGTTCAATTTAAAGTCACTGAGGTTTGGGGATGGCAGCTTCCTTGTCACCCTGCACAGAGGGGACAGGCAATGAAGCCTCCAGGGCACGTCCTGCTGGGAGCTCCATCCCTTCCCATGTCCATTTCTGCTGGGAGAGGTGCCTGGTGGAGCTGGGGGGAGCAGGAGGGGTCCTGCCTATGCGTCCCTGCAGATGTAGGTCAGCAGAAAGCTGTGCTGAGCTATTTTGGCCACGGCAGCAATAATCCAGAGCAGTCCAAGCAGCGTGTGTGTTATCTCCAAGTGCGCATCCAGCCCTGGGTCTGCTGCCGTGGGCTTGGGATGCTCTGCCTTGCCCAGAGCTTACAGATGGCTCCCGGAGTCAAAAAAGCCCACGGATGGGTTTCTTCAGCACGAAGGGGCTGAGCTAGAACCTGCTGCCCTCTTTGTAGCTGCCGTCTGGCCCCATCCAGCCTTTCCAAGTGCCTTTAGCTCCTCCACCAGCCTCGGCAGCCCAAGAGAGCTGGTGGCTGGAGCGGTGGATGCTCCTGAGGGCCCTGGGTGTTAATCCAGCATCTCCATCTCCAGATAGGGCCCGTGGGGCCTGCCCACGCTGACGGGTGGGCCGATGCTCAGCAGGTCGCTTCTATTTCTGCACGGCAGGTTGAAGCCCCAGAAGAGACCAGGCAGCGGCGCGTCCCAGCCCTGTGAAAACATCGTGGTGGCCTACTACTTCTGCGGAGAGCCCATCCCTTACCGCACCCTCGTCAAGGGGCGCGTGGTGACGCTGGGACAGTTCAAGGAGCTGCTGACCAAGAAGGGGAACTACAGGTAAGGGCTGCTCCCCGCGTGCAGTACAGTGCCAGCAGACTGCCAGTGACCCCTGGCAGATGCCGCTGCCAGGGCACAGCAGTGTTGCCCCCTCTAAGGTGAAGGACCGTGGTGGAGGTAGGTTAAGGAAGGCTCCTGGAGCCTTCCAGGAGAGTTCCCATGCTGTGGTGGGGTTGTGGCAGCACGGCTAAGGCACCTTGGCTGTTGAAGAAGCAGGTTACAGGGACGAGGGAGGTTGGGTTCTGTAGCAGAAATGTCCTGCATTGTGGTTTGCATCTTCAACAGAAGCTGCCAACCTGCCCTGCGGGTTCCTGGGCTGGTGAGGAGCAGCACCAACTGGTGCTCAGTGCTGCTGTAGGAAATAATCCAATTGCCAGAGCCATTCCAGCTCCTCCCACAGTTTCCTCCAGTGAGGACAGGGCAGTCGGGTCCTGCTGGAGCCCCTAGAGCAGCCAGGCGTGGGGCGTGTAGCTCTCCACATTTCCCCTTCCAAGTAGGGGCTGCCACTGGAAAGCCTGCCTAGAAATGCTCCACCAACATGGGTGCCTCCAGCCACTGCTTTTGAGGGAGCTGTGAGTGGGCTTGGACTCAGGGCTGGAGCTCCTGAATGTGCCAGCACAGATCCTGACCACTCTTTTTTGCTCACTGGGTGAGGGCAGGGGCAGAAATGTAGCCCCGGTTGCCTCCATGTCTGGGGGAGCTGCTCCCCATCTGCCACGAGCTCAGGACGTGGAAGGGCTGTACCCGGGTTTGGGGACTGTGCTGCCCATGTGATCATTCACCTGATTATTTTTTTTCCTCTCTGCTCCCGTGTTTCTGGTTTTCCAGGTATTACTTTAAGAAAGTGAGCGACGAGTTCGACTGTGGTGTGGTCTTCGAGGAGGTGCGGGAGGATGACACCATCCTGCCCATCTTTGAAGAGAAGATCATCGGGAAAGTGGAAAAGATCGACTAAGCTCCAGGGCTGCCGAGGTGTGAGGACAGGACTGTGAAAGACTCTGGGACCGGAGGAGAAGACCTGGGCGGACGCTGGTGGTGCTACAGCCACGGGCACCGGGCAAGCCCAGGGCAGAGGGTGGCAACCTGCTCCGGCACGGACCTGGGCAAGCTCCGGGTTGCCGGTGGACGCCGTTTCATCCCACGAACCTGCCAGTGGGAGCCCAGGCTCCCTCTCCATAACGAATATAAGTGTAATGTAGCATTGTACAGTGCATTAGAAAGTGTAATATGACCTTGTTTACTAAAGCTGCATATTTTTGATATATTGTAATAAAAGGAAAATATTTCCGATGTCACAGTGCTCTTATGTAAATGTAAAACATACAGGTACTGCAGAACTCACCCAAAGTGTACAGCCATCCGCCAGACTCCCTCTGCTCCTCGCTTTTCACGGCACCCTGCCCCGGTTGCCCCCCACTCCCGGTGTGGATGGCTTCGGAGCGCCCTGGGGGCCGAGCCGCTCTCCCCCCACCACCCCTCCGGAGGGGCTGTGGTCCCAGCTCACCTCCCAAGATGATGGAGCCGTTTAGGAACGAGTCGCTCCCTCGCCTCCCTGGCAGTCTCAGCTGCGGGACGTGGTAGGATGGTGTGTTTTTTTTTTCCTCCCGAGCTTTCTTGCGACCGAGTAAATCCCCAAGAAGGGTGGGTGCCAGCTCTCAGGGCTGGGGGGGGGGCCTTCCTGGGGCGTGAGGACCAGCTCGGAGCCGGGGTGGCAAGCTGGGTGCTGGCATCCCGCACGCTTGTCCCCCCTCCGTGTCCCCCCTGCCCCTGGAGAAGCTCTCACCTCCCAGGAGGGTTCCACAGAGGGCCAGTCCCCGGTGCCGAGCTCCGGCTTTGGTCAGGAGACACTTTTTAGGATAAATGTAGGGGAGGGAACCAATAAGACACTCAATCTGAGGATGTAGGACATTTTGTGTCTCGGGAGGCAGCAGGAGGGCACTGCAGCCCCACAGCCGAGAGCGAGGCGGGGGGGGGTTGGTGCCAGTCAGTGGGGCTTGTGTAGGGCCAGGTCACCCAGCGAGGTGGCCAGCACCCTGGGATGCCACCTGGGCTTACTCGACCGCAAGAAAGCTGGGGGGCTGCGCTGGTGCTCCCCCCACCCTGCCCCGCTCCAGCACGGCCACGGCTCTGCCCTGGCTCCTTCGGAGACCAGCCCTCGCCCGCCCGCAGAAGCCACGGTGGCCACCAAAGCTGGGGGGCTTCCACGTCGGCGCTCGCCCTGCCCAGAGCTGCTTTGGGCCGTGGTGACGCCTTGGAGTTGCCAGGGACCCCAGGATGCCACTCAGCCTGTTGTATATGTCACCGAGTGCCTTTAAAACACGGTTCTGTGATTTGCCTATGACACTACATGAGGTCCAGCAAAACCCACAATCGTTTTCAGCCCGGGAACGGCGTTACGAGTGTTTTTCCTCCCCTTTTTTTTTTTTTTTTAAAAAAAAAAAAAGACGTTCTGATGGTGTTGTGTCTGGTGAGGTTGTTAACATGCCTGGGATTTCTGTTCCCCCCCCTTCTTTTTTTCATGGGGGGGAGAATGTCCCCCTGTAAATATGTACAGTGGCCACGCGGCCCCGGCGACGTCTCTGCGTGCTCATGTGCTGACTTGTACAATGATCTTTTCAAAGGTACTTGGATAAAATGAAATAAAACCCCACGTCCCACCGCCTGCTGCTTTCTTCCTTCCCCGCGGAGCAGATGGGAGGATGGGGCAGCTCGGGCGAAGGGCCCTGCTCTGGCACGTGGTGGGGCTGGGGTGGCCGTGGGCTCCCTGGAGGGGTGGCCGGGCATGTCCTGGCCCTGGGGGGACCAAGGTCTTGCCCCCTGGGGGAATCGTCCAGGGTCTGGGAGCAGCAGGGCCAGGGAGAGGGGATGGTGCTGGGGGGCTTGGGGGTCATTGGGGGGCCACATAGGCTGCGAGCCAGGCTTCAGAGGAGCCTTTAGAGCCCCATGTTGGGCTCTTCTTGCTGTCCCCAGCTGTGACAGCACCTCCTGGGGCTGGTGGGTGGTTGTGGAGCCCCAGCTCCCCAGGTAGGAGGGATGCCTGGGAGCCAGGATGGGGACACTTCCAGATGGTCCCTGCCAGGACCATCAGCAGGAGGGCCAGCATGGAGAGCACCAGGCTCCTCCGAGGACCATGTCCTCTGCGGCCTCGGCCACTCTGTCACCACAGGGCTGCCAGGATGAGTGCCATGGCACGTACGGGGCCATGCTGGCACAGCAAACACCCCCATGGGGACACAGGGCTGAGGTCCCCTGCTGGGGAGACCCCCCCAGATTCAGCTGTTGGGGGAGGTCCCTGTGTCCCCAAGACACACAGGTGCTCCCCAGGAGGTGCCAGGGAGCCGCAGACACAGACCAGAGCCCGCATCGTTTCCAGGTCATTTATAGGAGGCTCCGGAGTGGGACAGGGCTCACAGCTCATCCCGGGACTCGGCTGTCCCCGTCGGACTCGGCTCCTCCCTGCCCGTGCTGTTCTCGGGGGGCTTGGGCACCTGGAGAAGGCAACAGTGAGGCATGGACACCCCCGTCCCCATCCCGCAGGATGGGGGGCTGCCCCAGCATGGTGGGGTGTCCCCAGCCCTGGGGTTGAGGTGGGGAGGTCTCACTCACCGCAGGTGGCTCCTCAGGCAGCTTCCCCCCGTTTTCCAGGAACTTGGAGAAGGTCTCCAGGTCTCGGGTGCTTTTGTACTCAACCATCTGGAGCCACGAGATGGAAGGGAGATGAGGGGGTGACACCCCGTCCCT
>JAHREE010150500.1:0-10328 GCA_033628505.1 Tringa tobata
GAGCCAATGGGCCAAGCTGAAATCCCATCCCAAAGCCATCCGTAATATTTATAGCTGGGTTTGAGCACCATGAGGCTAAACCACATGTGGGTTTTGAATTACTTGTGAATTACTTTTCCCCACTCCGTCCTCTTCACCTCCATCAGCAGCAGAAGTGCCTCCACGTAGAAGCATCCCAGCTATTCCCCCAGCCAGCTCTGCAGACAGAAAGCAATTTGCCAGTCAACATCTGCATTAACCAGAAAATCCCCCTGGGCAAAATTCCTACGTGAGGCTCAATGAGCCGCGGATACCTTAACGGAGTCCCCGAGCCCTCCAACGACTGGATTTTAATAACTTTAATAACCCCAATACCGTGAGCTAAAGTTAAAGATTAGGCTTGTAGTTTTTATTGTACTTATTTGGGGGCAGGAGTGTTTTGAATAGCTTGTGAGAGGCTTTAGTTGTTTTCCTTGTCAGCATGTTCGATCCCCAACTCCGTGGCTTCGGTTTAACAATTTTTCCTTCTCCTAAATGCTTTAGTTTTTCAAAACAGTCCTAAACTGCAAACTGGAAGAAAGAGAAACATATGGGCATTTAAAGTTTCCAAAGAGGGAGGTCCCCTCTGACGAACATCAGCATGTATGCCTGCAGGCACGAGCAGAAAGCTATTTGCAGTGTCTCCTGCGTCCAGGCACACGGCTCTTACCGAAACCTCAGCAGAATTCATGAACCACTGCCAGCAGCCCCCACACTTGTTGACACCTCTTCATTTGCAAATCTAGAGCCGAAGAGGTTGGCCCCTCTATGTATGGGAGGACTTTGGACCCACTGGAACAGGTTGCCCCGAGAAGCTGTGGCTGCCCCACCCCTGGAGGGGTTCAAGGCCAGGCTGGAGGGGGCTTGGAGCAACCTGGTCTGGTGGGAGGTGTCCCTGCCAGGCAGGGGGAACTAGATGGTCTTTAAGGTCCCTTCCAACTCTAACCATTTATGTTTTTTGACCAACCACACCAGCACGCAGCAGCCAGCTCAGCGCCGGTATTTTGTGCTGGGTTGAGCGGCATTGGCCAACTGGTCACTGTCCACAGTGGTGCCTGCTCCGATGTAACTACACTTGTGCAAGAAACTTGTTGCTTACAAAAGACCTTTTTCTTCCAAGCCTGTTTCTAGCATGCCAGTACCACCGTTACCACTAGAAATAGAATCATAGAAAGGTTTGGATTGGAAGGGACCTTAAAGACTATCTAGACCATTAAAGACCATTCCAACCCCATGCCATGAGCAGGGACACTTTCCATTAGACCAGGTTACTCAGTTGCTCAAAGCCCCATCTAACCTGGCCTTGAAAATTTCCACAATGGGGCATCTACACCTTAAAGACCATTCCAATCCCCCTGCCATGAGCAGGGACACCTCCTACTAGACCAAGTTGCTCAAAACCCCATGCAACCTGGCCTTGAATGTTTCCACAGATGGGGCTTCTACAACCTCATCTAACCTACAAATGTTACCAGCTTCAAAGGAATTATATCACACATCCATGCTGTTTGCAGAAACAGGCAAAGCAAAAGTAAAACTGTAAATTATCTCTTCTCTAGTGTGAACATGTTGAGTCACAAGTTAATTAACGGTGTTACATGAGAAAACTCCATAATGAGCCTCCAAAACTCTCTGAGTCAGACGCCCACAGGTTGGTGGAGGGATAAAAGAGGGGAAGAACAGCTTGCTAAAGAATGTCCTCGGGAGCAGGACCAGGAATAAGTGGCCATCCATTCATCATGTAATTCCCAAGAAAGCATTATATAGAACATGATGAAAGATGTCAATGTTTAAAAATAAATAAATTAATAAATAAAAAAAGTGCCAGAACTCTGAAAGCAACAATTTGCCAGAAAAAGCAAAACAGCTGAGGAGGAGTAATCTGATCCATACTTTTTTTCTCATTTTCTTCATTAATTTTAAATACCAAAACTTACAGGAAGGTGAGCTCCAAAAAAAAAAAAAATTAACTCTTTCTTTTCTAGATGAATAAAGCAGCATAGATTTTTCTAGTGATGTCTTCCTTTCACTTGAGAGGATTGGCCCAGAGACAGCAGGCTGATGAAGAAGCAGACACCCGTGACAAGGTGGCTCAATCTGTGAGCTATGCCATCTTAAATACCATCGGAGGCTCTAGCCCAACACAGGCACATGCCTCTGGATAGGGAAATTTGGGAAAAGCCTCAAAATCATCTGAGCATTCTGCTTTTCCTTCATAGGATGGCTGGGAGGGCAAAGGCTAGCCTTCCCTCCCATTGTAGAGATCAGGACCAGATGCTCTTCTGGAGATCTGTTCTTTGCCTCTGAATGCCACAGAAATGAGTAATCTTCTTAAAAGTGATTTATTCACATGACAACCTGTGGTTCGATTGGCCTCTGGTTTGGTTTGGGATTGAGCGCAGAACCTGCCCTTCATCTGCTAGCCATCCTCCTTTCCTTTTCTCTGTCTCTTCTCTATACGTAGCCAGAAGGTCATCACAGTTTAGCAGCTTCCTAAATTATTGGGGTTTATTTCCTTCTGCATTTCCAACAGGTGATGGAACACCTGGTCCTGAAGGAACTGCCATCTTTCTCAGCAAGACTGGTATGAAACAAGGGTGTCATCCATTACTGGAAACACCTGGCAATAAAGACAAGGACACTTGGACCACAGTGAAACCTGTCACTCTGCTGTAGCACCGAGTGACAGTCTTCAGGAGTAGTAGAAAATCTTCAAAAGCACTAAATCCACTGGGTTCACCAAGTCCTGCAGTCTCCACCTGGGACAGGAGCCCCAGGTCCCTCTCCAGCTAAGCAGACATGCAACATCCAGTCTTATAAGTGCATCATCAAAGGAAAAAAAAAATAAAAGCGCCTCCTGAAAGTCTTATTGCCAAAAATCTGCTTCACTTGCAACCTGCAGAGGCATTTCTCTTCCCAGCTTTGACTCCAACACACACCTCCTTGCCCCTTACTTCCTTTGTAGGAGGATCATCATGAAGACAAGACCCAAATGTCTCCAGATGGTAGAAGCAGCTGGCTTCCATCTCCCCAACAAGCCAGCCCCTGTGTCCCCACGCTGATTTCACCAAAATTCTCTTTGACGTGAGTGAGTGTTTTATTTCTGTGAAGGTACAGTGCTCAGACTGTAAATTTAAATAAATCTGAATTTCCATTCCAGCTGAAACCCAAACCAGAGGTGCTGCAGGTCTGGTTGGTCAGGAGAAGTCTGGGAAACCACCATCCTCACCCTGTAGCCTCCTTCCCTTCCAGTTGGTGGCAAAGCTCTGACCAAAGCCACAGTCACACAAGTCACTTTTGGGCTTAAAATTCAGAAATAATTTTCCAGATAGGAAATGAAGCTTTTTGAGCCTCTATTTTCCACGTCCTTCAATTTGAAAATGAAGAGGGGGGTGAGCAGTGAGGAGTCAGTCCTTTCTTTCATGGAAAGCCCCACTCCTGGGTGCTCTGGCTTTCACCTAAATGTCACTTTTTCCCACCAATGGTGAGAAAGAGAGAAAGGCAGGGAAGAACACTTCCTGTTCACTATCTGTTTCCATAGAAACACCGAAATTAAGAGAGGGAGGGGAGACTTTTAACATCACCCTATCCACAGACCTGCCAGCACAGCCCTGGAGTTTCGAGACCCGCTCACACCTGCGCTGACAAAACACACCTCCGTGGTAATTTTTACAAACTTACTGGCACCACCGACTGGAGACCTCTCCCAAACGGAGCGACACGGCGCTGTGATCTACTCAGGCGGTAAATATTTGATGTGATCATCTCCCAGGGGTGCTCCTCCGGCTGGGAGGAAGCGGTGACGGGCACGAGACACCCTCACACTCAGCCCTTGCCTGAGGAACTCACATATATATTTAACTGACAAGACGCATAAAAATCACTCACGGAGCAAGGCGGACATGGGAGATATTTGGACAGGGTTAGCAGGTTTGCAGCATCCAGATGGAACACACAACTCCTCCAAGAATGTGAATATCGTCTTTTTTTTTTTCTTCTTTTTTTCTTTTTTTTTTTTTTTGGAGAAAATTAATATGGGCCACGAGCCAGACTGTGTCAAGAGGAATGCTGACATAAGGGAAGCAATCCCACTGCGGCCCTTTGTCCGAATAAACCATCACCATTTTCCCCCATTGCTGCTGTTTTTTTTGAGCTAGAGGAAACAGAAAAAGCAGGTCACAGCCTGCTACCTGCCACCAAGGTCCAGGGACCCCCCCCTGGTTAGGACAAGATGGAGGGATCTTGTCATCCATCGATGGCCAGGGAGGGGGAATTTCATCTTCTCCTCTGCCTCTCATGTGAAGGCTTGGAAATGAAAACACATGTGCCAAGAAATCCCCGAAGCATTAATGAAAACTGGATGCTACTTCTTGTTACTTTCTAAATCTGATATATAACAGGAACACTGAAAAATGTGCAAAGGAATGTTCTTCCCCCCCTCCACCGAACGGCCAACGAGCTTTTCCCTGGTAGTTTGCAGCGCCGTCTCTGTTCCACAAAAACACAATAAAAATCACAGTGAGAAACCCTAGAAGAGATTGACAGAGTAAAACAGGAACAAAGTATAAAACTGAAAGCATCAAAAGTAAGCTCTTAAGTCTCTTCTTCCTAATCTTCCCAATGATCTTCTCCGCTGCTCTGTTTTATTACCTCTCAGAAGGGTTTTAGCTTTAATATATATTGGAATTACTGGGGAAAGGAAGCATTTTAAACATTTAGGCATCCTAACTCTTTCAAAGAGAGGCTTCTTAACCTTTAATCCTCCTTCCTCCACCCGCGGGCCACGCAATAGGCAAGGCAAAAAGGTCAGTAATGTGGACAAAGGCGGCAGTCTGAGTCTAACCCACTTTTCTCCTGCCCCAGCTCTCTGCAGTCAGAGCACAAGCACACACATCACTGACTTTTATTACTGCTCAGGGCTGCTGGGCTCAGGTTAAATACCGGCAAGTATTTAAAACTTCTAGACATCCACGCACGGCGGAGGAGAGCAGCTCATCAGCCCTCCCCACGAGCTCACTGTTGGCCAACAAGGTCCTCAGCTGATGCAAACGGGGTTCTGCTCCCTCTACCTGCACCCCGGGGTCTTTCTGTGGGTGGTGGGTCTCTCTATGGTCAGCTGTGCCTTGCCATCTCCACCCCCAGAGCTGTTGGCCGAGCTCATTAGGGGCACCAACCACCACGAAGGGTAACGATGGATGCGTGGCCTTTGCTGAGACGCCTGTTGTAGCTCCCTGTCACTGCTGTGGATCAACATATTCCAGCTCTGTTTGGGGGTCATTCTGGGGGTGGTGGGTCTCTCTATGGTCAGCTGTGCCTTGCCATCACCACCCCCAGAGCTGTTGGCCAAGCTCGTTAGGGGCAACAACCATCACAAACGTTAACGATGGATGCGTGGTCTTTGCTGAGATGCCTGTCACGGCTGTGGACTGACACATTTCATCTGTGTTTGGGGATGGTTCCTGGCACGCGTTTCCTAAAGTAAACATCAGCAGCAAAAACAGCTCCAGGCCCCCAAAGGCTGGGCAGCCTGATAGAAATGCTTAGTGTTACCACCATAAATATTCACGAGTGGCTCCAGGGAGAAGGGCTTTCATCTCCTCTGCCCTCTCGCCGATGGGTTGAAACTCCGGCCCCGCACCAGCTACAGACACTTCCCCCACATCATCGGGAAGAGCAGAAGGACAGGCAAGCTCCAAATGAGACTGCCAGGCAGTAACGTGCTGCAAAAGAGATGTGCGTACAACTACAGCCACCCTGCCTCTGACCTTTCGAAACGCTTTATCAGTTCCACAACGTCATCCCCTTGAGCCCGTTCTTAGAAGGAATTTTATTTTCTCCACAAGTCACTTCACTCCCGGAAAGCTCTCAAAGGGATGGCACCAACGTGTGGACACAGGGACAGAGCGGCACGACCCACCGGCTGAAGGCAGCTTGCCAAAAAGCCTCTTCCTGGTGAAAAAGTAAATACAACCGAAAAGGATAAAGCTTTAAAAGAGATTCAGCCGTTCTGCTGGTTTTCCACACCAAACTGACCTACCCAACTAAATATTTGGCCCCAAAGCATTCTGCCCTCAGACTGATTCCCTCTAAAACTTGTTTATTTGAGGCAGAAAGGATGGGCAAAGCCTGGCAAGTGGGAGCACAAGTCTCCCTCCTTCTGTCTCTCGAGCTCTACGTCGCTGTATAGGTTGATCAGAACAGGCTGCCAGCAGCTGAGCTGGGTTTGCTCCCAAGGGGATGCCGCAGATGAGTTTCAGCATGATGAAATGATGATCTTACCATGACCTAATGGGGCTTCTTTGTCCCTCTATGGAGAAGCCTTCAGTGAGCTCACAGCTCATACGGTTTATCACCATAGTTGGTGCTGAGCAACTTTGGAAGCATCGTAGGGAAATGAATAAAGATGCAAGTTTGAATATTCAAGTGCATAGAGATATGCCTGATGATGCCTTTTGTTAGACACCCCAGCCACTGATTTATACTTGCTGTCAAAAGGAAGCTAAAGATAGCGCTTGAAAGACAGCATAAAATGTTGGGTCTGCTGCACGGAGCTTAAATAAAACTATATGTCCAAGAAAATTGTGTGCACATTGCTGCATCTCTGGATCTCATGTAGCTCGTCTACAGGTATGCTCAGGTTGGATGGGGCTCTGAGCAACCTGATACGGTTGAAGATGTCCCTGCTCACGGCAGGGGGGTTGGACTAGGTGACCTTTAAAGGTCCCATCCAACCCAAACCATTTTATGATACTATGAACCAGTGATACGCAGCAGGAACGATGCTTCCCAAGAAGCACCGCAGTTTGTCCCCACTAGACCCATTTCTTCTGATCAGTATTAATCCAAGAGGAAAATAGGATCAACTGATCATTTACACCAGTGACTTCCTTTTTTTTTTTTCAGTAGTTTTACAGATACTGACAAATAAAAATGCAAAATGATCCATATTAAGGAAGCTTTCGGCTGTTTAAATTTGCAGGTTTAAATTTGAAATGCAGCACATGAACTCTAATAGCATTTTATGGTTTCATCATATGAGCAGGGCATTTCAGCTCACTTTAGTCTTCCTTTGATCGTCTTACATGTCTCATCTGTTCATATCATAACTTTTGAAGGGGATGTCTGATGTTTTCTTGTGAAGTTCACGTAAAGAAAGCGAAGAGCCTTTATTTTAGGTTACCCGCAGAAAGGAGGAGGTTGACACACGCAAAATGTAGTTTTCAGTCATTTGTTTCAGTCATTTCAACACGAGAAAAGGAATCTGTCAGTGACAAATTAGTAGGTTGGCTGTTATTCCTAAACTGGTAAAAGAGAATATTAAAGCTACCAGGAATGTGTTCTGGAAATTAGACTATTTCTTATGCTTTCTAAAGCATAATTAGGTGCTGTGCCATGGAATTAGGCCAAAAATGCATTAGCGAAATAGCAGAGTAGGAACCAGAGTTTGGTGACAGAAATACGTAATGGCACCTAACCAGATTTGTCAGCAGAAGCATTTTGCTCTCGACAATAAAGATGCTCTCCCAGTTAATAGGTTTAGCTCTAGATATATTACAAGGCAAAATGCAATAACTCTCATGATTATTAGTTCATCTCATTGTCTCTACCCAAGGCTGCTCTGCAGCAACAATTTTACCCCTGAAGTACCAGACCGATGCTGGGGAGTCTGGACAGAGAGACTTCACACGTGGACTGTGTCTCACTCGGTGACTCATTATAAGAAATATTTATGGAATTACTAATATGCACCGTATCTTAACGCCTATTTTTTATTCCAGTTTTCAGTAAAGGCACCAGAAGGTTTTCTATTGACTTTACTGGGCTCTAAATGTGGGTGACAAAAATCCCGATGAGGCTTTGCAAGAAGGTTTTCTGGACTGATCCCTGAAATTCTGGGCACCGCTCACCTCCCTCTCCCCAGAACCGAGCCGTGGATTTTCTCCTAAAGCAGAGGACAAAAGAGGGCAGGATTTTAAGCATTCCCGCTCTCGCACGGCAGCGGCATCCTTCCCAGTCCACTGGACTCCCTCAAGCTCCCAGCCAGGAGGTTAGGTTCAGCTCTGTAAATTTTTATAGAAAGGGCCTCCAACTGTCCTGACTCACACGTTCAGAAGAGATTCTTTATCACAACATCCATCACCCATCCCCTCTCCTCAAAGTGGGAAGTTTTGCGATATCTGGTTTTACGTACTGCCAGATGCCGGGCTCTTTCATTTACTGCCAGACAGGAACGGAGCCTCATAACTCACAGGCAACACACGATGCCATAAACCTTTTTGCGAGGCGTACTTCATAACCATGGGGGTTAAAAAGTATGACCCCATATATTTAAAAAACAATAAATGAGGAATTTAGTGGAGTAAGTAGCCCATTAGGCATGGCACTACGTTTAAGCATGAATTTTCACTTCTCAGATTTTCTGAGAGAACACTTTCCAGATGGAAAAATAAAGATCTACCAAAATAGAAATGCCCTATAAAAACCCTGATTTTGATACAGTTCTGATGGGAACCTGCCTCCTTACCTGCCACATAGCACATCTGGCACACAGAACTGGAGCCAAGCGCCTGGAAGACCACATTTCAGAGCAGATGCAGGGCTGAGGGCCACCATGGCCAAGAGCCAGGACTCGGAGAGCTTCCAGCCTGCTGAGCCCACTGTCTTTCCCACCAGGAGATCAAGGGGGAGAGCTCCATCTCCTCCTGCTCTTCCTCTTCCTTGCAGATCTCTCCATCCAAGACCTGGGATGGGTGGACCTCGGACAAGCAGAACAGCAGCGCTGGTGTAGTTGTGCAGCAAAGTTCTCTTTTCAAGTTCAAGTTCAAAGTGGAACAAATTCAGGCCACACTGAGGTTAGTCCAGGCTCCTTCTGGCCTCCAGCTTTGGTGACGGTCTCAGCATTGGACATTTGGTACATAAATTCCCTATTTGCCCTCACAAAGAGGCAGATTAATGGCAAGAGCAACACCTCACAGTTGTAAATGTAAATAAAACCTGAAAAACCCAACCTGCAAACACTCTCCTTTCCACTTTCTGGCCAGTCTGGCCACGTTGGATGTGGCACCATCCCGTGGGTGCTGGTGGAAGTGATGCCTGGGGAGAAAGGAGATGGGAATCCTTCCACTCCCCCCATGAGAGTGGGGAGGGCTGAAGGCAGGAGCAGCTCATGCTGCCACCCCAGGAAAAAATATGTCTGTTTAACCTCTATTTAGGAAAATAAAGCTTTTAAAGCTCAACCTCCCCCTCTTCAACTGAACATTAAAAGCTACAATAAGAATTGGGATGAAATAAGTGG
Organism: Tringa tobata; assembly: GCA_033628505.1. Taxonomy (NCBI): domain Eukaryota; kingdom Metazoa; phylum Chordata; class Aves; order Charadriiformes; family Scolopacidae; genus Tringa; species Tringa tobata. The sequence continues at coordinate 9,314 of JAHREE010150500.1, forward strand.
GAGGTGTCCCCGCCCAGGGCAAGGGGGTTGGAACTAGATGATCTTTAAGGTCCCTTCCAACCCAAACCATGCTATGATTCTATGAATTAAGGTCTGCCTTACAGCCTTAAGGGATCAGGGGGGATCAGGGATCAGGGCTCCTATTCCAAGGACGTTACCACACCTGGAAACGGCCCATCCCAGCTTGATAGGTTTGATAAATTTCTCTCTGCGGTAAAAATATAAACTGGTAGTTTACAGACAGAGGGGAAGTTGTGCTGGTAAAGGATTTCCAGGAAAGGTCCCAAAGCTCCGGCAGAGTTAGACCCAGCCCGTTATCGGGGAAACGCTCGCTTCCTCCGCCGGTTCATCCGGATGAACCTTCAAACGGGCAGGGGGAGCTGAACCAGACACAGAGCAACGCCCCGAGATAAAGGAGATAAATCCCCTTCAGGTTCGATGAAACAGAGCCGGGGGGAGACGTCTTTCCAAAAAGAAAACAAACCCTGCTAAGACTTATCTTGTGCCTTTGCACCGCCTACTAAAAAGCCTCTTTTCCCCGCGGCAGCGAACAGCTCTCCCAGCCCAGTATCTGGAAATGCCAGAAGAAAGAGATTGTTCGTATAAACACATACGTTTCCAGGGGAAGTTTACTCTTCCTATAGCCAGAGGATGTTTACTTTTCCAGAAAAAAAAGAGTATGTTAAAAACCTTTCTTCCCTTCTACTTCATCAGCCCTTCACTGGCGCTTAGGAACAGACATTCCTCATTCCAAACAAGGTTTAGTGGGTCAAGCAAAGGGGGAGCCGGGGTTGTATATGCAAGAAAAAAATAAATACGGGGAATGAAATGAAATGAATAAACAAAGAGGCTGAGTTAGAGCTGGGAGACCAGAAGTTCCCCCATCGGGGCAGTGACACAGGCAGGCAACGAAGAGCGTGAGCCCAGGGCTCAGCTCTGCAGGTCAGACACCATGGACCTCAGGTTGGACTGAGAGCAGCCCTGAGGAGAAGGACTAGGGGGTGTTGGTGGATGA